>OX424572.1:5665868-5898368 GCA_949152435.1 Gastracanthus pulcherrimus
CGAGCGAAGTGGCAGTAATATAAGGTTGCGCCGAAACAGTCCCGAAACTAACGCTTCAAAGCCGGGGTGTGTTCTATGCAAATTCTCCGCTTCTGCTTCTGCTTCTGCTTCTGCTCTCCCTCTATCCCCTTCCCCCCTCTCTCTCTCTCGCAGTCTCACTTTGAAAGAGAAAGGTCGTTTGGCACTTAGCCGGCTGAATTCGTGGGAGCGGTAGCGGCCGGGGGGAAGCTGCGAAGCTTCACTTCTCCGCAGCCCCGAGCGCGAACGAAACCTCAGACGGACGCTTGCACAGCAACAGCAGCAGCAGCCGAATGCGCATTTTGAGGGACCAGAGAGAGAGAGAGAGGTGTGTGTGTATACGGCAAAAGTCGCGGGCTTTTGACTCTCCGGTTGGAGGAAATTGAGGTGACGCTCGCCGCTCTCTTTTGGCTTTTGGCTGCTCGGCTGGAGCTTTTGTTAAGGGGGGAGGTGTCACCGTCGCTGCGAGGGCGCGAACGAGACTTTGATTATTTTTTGAGAGGATTGCGGGTGAGTTGTTTCGGGTGATTCGAGCGTGGACTTTTTATGCGTGTGATGAGAATTAAAGGGGTGAATTTTGACGCTATTTTGAGGATCGGATTGCGATTTGATTAGTAAGGTTGTACGATGAATGTCGTGTCTGTTAAATAAGGGAATGACCGCGTCTGATTAAGAAAGACGTATTTTAGTTGAATTCTCTTATTAATAAGCAGTATTCAATAATCTAACTGAGCTTATGAAACTTTGTTTTACTCCCTATTCTTGTTATTTTGCTTCTAACGTTACGTATCACAAATCTAAATCTCTGTTTATTATAATAAAGCTATAGCTTTTAAGACATCTTCAAATACATATTCATCTGTCTGTATTTAAAGCCCCGCGAACTGTACGGAATCCAAATAAATGATTCTATGAAAGTACGCAATGCATCATAATCAAAAGATGATGAATTTGAAAAATCGCTGAAATAATTAGATTTATTTTAATTTAGCCACAAAAATTAGTGTTTTTCCTCTAAATTTCTATTCTCATTTTGGTTAATTTTTTTCATTTACACTACAAAATAAAGTAGATAAAATTAAGATAAATAATGAAATACTAAATATTAATATTGAAAACAACTTTGATATGGATTGAACAAGAACTTGAAATAATATGGAAACCATATAATCAAACAATACTTACGAATGAATGTGCTAGCAAATCCAATAATGAAAAATCGATAAAAATGATGTAGATTGCATTTATATGGGAAAAGTTAGTCGCAAACCTCCTGACATTAATGAATTAAAATAGTGAGTGCTCATTATCGCAAAGTTTCTGAAGATTATACCAACGATCTTCCCATAAATTTGAAAAAAATACTTAAAGCAGATTTACTAAGTTGCTATAAAACTTGGGTTAGTACTATTTCAGTTTCATATCACAGTAAAAAGGTGATGGTTTCAGATAGCGTATTCAAAGTATTTGCATATCTTCGTCGAGAGACCAATTTAAATGATAAAGATGAATCCTGAATTACATGCATCAATATTAATAGAGCTGAGTTTCAACATTGATGGATTTACTCCATTTGATTTCTAACGTCTTATTTCTCTGCAAATATTTAAACCTTACAGAAATGGATATTTCAAATATTATATTTGAAAAATTAAGAGAATATTATAATTAATTATAAATGTATACAGCTGACATGTTAATTAAATAAATCAATTGTTAATAAATAATAACTGATTTTAAAAAATGTTAATTATTTTGCCTAATCAGAGCTGAGCAATTTATTCAAGGCTTCAAGGCTTCTCAGCGGTAAAACATTTTTGATAGTGTGACTGCTGAAGAAATCAACATCTCCATTCCAATATTGCTCCCGCTCTGTATCCACTAACTCTAAAGTCGAAATAGTGAAATTTCACTAATTCACTAGTGAAAAGTATGTACTAATTCAAATAGTCGCATACTTTTCACTAGTGAATTTGTGAATTCTCACTATTTAGATTTCAGAGACAAGTCAGAAGATAGTAATTTAATGCATGTTGTATAATACATTTTTAATAAGTACTAACAATAATTCAATAAATCCAACACTATCCACACCAGAAAAGCAACCATTTAAGGGGTCACTCTACGATCTCAGCAATAATTTTCAATAATTTTTTTTTCATAGAAAAATTTATTTAAAATATTCAAACTTATTACACCTAAAAGAAGAGGTTTCACACTTATAAAATATACTTTTTATTTTTGTTTTGTATGTAAAATCTGTCTGGTCCGGCTGCCTGAAGTTGACCCTACTACAATCTGGTTGACGT
Organism: Gastracanthus pulcherrimus; assembly: GCA_949152435.1. Lineage (NCBI taxonomy): Eukaryota > Metazoa > Arthropoda > Insecta > Hymenoptera > Pteromalidae > Gastracanthus > Gastracanthus pulcherrimus. The sequence continues at coordinate 5,668,196 of OX424572.1, forward strand.
GATATCTCCACTTTGAAGAGCCTGAAAGCAAAAAAGTGGACGGGTTATTAAAAAATGATTTTTTCGCTATAGCCGGTAACTCAATAAACAAAATTTTATGAAAAATAAAAAAATGGCGGACATTTGAAATTTTCGACCTTTTTTTGCAATTGCCATTTTGTTATTTTTCATCAAATTTTGTTTATTGAGCTACCGGCTATAGCGAAAAGCTTATTTTTTAATAACCCGTCCACTTTTTTGCTTTCAGGCTCTTCAAAGTGGAGATATCACGTCAACCAGATTGTAGTAGGGTCAACTTCAGGCGGCCGGACCAGCCAGATTTTACATACAAAACAAAAATAAAAAATATATTTTATAAGTGTGAAACCTCTTCTTTTATGTATAAAAAGGTTGAATATTTTAAATAAATTTTTCTATGAAAAAAAGAATTATTGAAAATTATTGCTGAGATCGTAGAGTGACCCCTTAACCCATTTCTTCCCAAGCGGCCATTTTATAGTCGATTGGTTTTTTGCCTAAGACCGACATTTTGACATTTTCCAACGGAAATTTCAAAATTCTGACTTCAGAATCGGAAAGAGCGGACAATTTTACTTCAGAAAAGTGCTATTGGTTACTATTATTTTTTTTTCGACAATTTTTGAGACAAAAAACCAATCGACTATAAAATGGCCGCTTGGGAAGAAATGGATTAAACCACCTTACCCCCAGACCCTCCAAGCAAACCCCACCAACGTAACCAATCCCTCCACGACCACAAGCTCCCTCACTCGATCCCTCTCTCCCACCTCCAGACGCAGCTACAACACCTCCCTTCTACCCCACTCAAAATTAAGTAAACACATCGGACCACCAAGCCCTGCCGATTAAAATCCCAACCCGAGACCTCCTTCGTCGCAATTAAGCGCTCGTCACGATTGCGTCGGGGCCGCGCACGATGCGACAACTGCACCCAAGCGCGTGCGCATCGTCTCTCGATAATTAAATTAAAAGTGGCTCCAGCGCCAATTTGGCTGGCCTAGAGAGAGAGAGAGAGAGAGAGAGAGAGAGCCCTGTAATAATTGAAGCCGGCCAGATGCACACACGGAGAGTCGTTAGCCGTATCGAGGGGATCAGCAGCTGATTCATCGGACGAGCTTGCGTGCCAAAACCACCGGCACGTGTAGGTGTGCCCAACGTGGCGTGACGGCGGCCGTTGGATGGATTTGCCGGTTTTGCAAAACATTTGCGGAGTAGCGCTAGATGGATAGATAGGCGTTTGTTTGGTTCTTTAAAAAATAATGCGTACACTGAGAGAGAGGATTCTTTGCGGCAAAGAATATTTCTTGATTGTTAAGTTTTTTGGATTTGAATACGGTCAAATGAATATTTCTTAACTGTTAAACGCATCGTTTTAATAGTTAAGGGGATGTCAGAGCTAAAATCGTGTATTTTCTTTTAGTGATTACTTTTAAAATATAGAATGCAGGGAAACCTTAAGAGCAGAGCACCGTAGTGCTTTTTATAATAAAGCTTTTGCATGCAAGATAAATTTGATCTGATGAGTTATTTTTCTGATTAATTGGAAATACAATAGGGTGTTTACGCATTGAAACCTAACCTCAAAATTGTAATCATACCAAACTTTTGCTAATAACTTCTTTTAATGTAATTTTCCAGTAAGATTTAGAGATGAGCACCGTAGTGCGTACTATAATGAACCGATCTGTACAAGATAAAATCAGTCGGACTTGTAGTTTTTACAAACAATTGGAAATACAAAATAGGTCGGACAGCAAAAGGGGGGGTGGGGCTCCGATATCCCCTTAAGAACTGAGTACTTGAGTCGCTTGCTAACGGCTGATCGCCTGACTTTAAGGTTAACAGAATTTTTCATATTTCTAAGATGTTTATATGACCGTTGCATGTTAGTATATGTTTTCGCCTGCTACGATTATGTCTACGTATAGGATCTTTTTATATTTTAATGCTTGAAAAGCATCATTATATGTTAGAAAATCGTTAAATAACCTTTCGTACTCGGCATGTTTATCTTACTCGTATAGACTTTTCTCAAGTTCGTGTTCTTAACTATTAAGAATTTAACATTTGTGGCAAGTACGTGAGAATTCGATTCCGCAAGTACACGATTCATTTGTCAGAAGAAATCCTTTCTCTCAGTGTAGGGTGCAGTCAATTACGTGAGTATATTGCAAGGGTCTGATAATTTTATTTCGTTAGGTATGTAATTATACTATAGTTATGAAGTACATGTTGTGGCGCAAATGTGTATCATATCATTATTAAGAAATACATATGAAAGAACAAAATTATCGCAAGAAGCACACAGTTTTGAGAAATATACTTGTCAGGTACTTCGCCATATTGGATCAGACATTTTGAATTTTGAAAATCTGATAGCGGATTTGTAATTAGAGACCCCAAAAACGCTTATCTACCAATTTTCATGAAAAAACGATGGTTAGAGAAATTTATGCTTCTGAGGGTTTAACAATAAAAATGGCCAAATGGTCTTTAAATATGACGCGTCAAGAAAAATTTCTTTATAGCTGTAAAAATATTATTAATATTGAAAAATGTTCTAATAAAATCTACGAATAATGTGTGGTATAATCAAAAGAAAAAGTAAAAAGTGGTGAGGCATACCTATAATAAATATAATATTTGTAAATTTTGCACACAACACTCGCGAAGATTTAATTTACGTATTAAAAAGAAAATGGAACTATAATTTACATACAAATGAATACAAGTGATTTGCATTATTTCCACGATGCAAGACCGACATTTATTATTCGTTTCGTTCATTTTTCTCCAATTAAAATTACATTCTACTACCATTGACCCACTTTTTCGCGGTTTCACACTGCGTCAATTCAGCGTTTTAAAATTCTTAATTGCATTAAAGACGAAATCGCGGCTTTCGAGGAAAGAAAGTGAATCTCCTTGACTCCTCTTGGGCAACGATTTATTTTCCTTTGAGCTCGAAGCTTTAGTAAATTAATGAGGTTATATCGCATAAAGCACGGTGTTACGCTTCAAAATAAGTACAGACTTTGTTGCTTTTATTTTAACTATTTACGTAGAAAATGAGAAATTCTTAGAATGTCAAATAAAGAATTTAAGGGGATGCTGTTGAATCTTGACACTCATTGTTTAATTATTATCCGATATACAAGCAACACTGATGATTGAAATACTAAAACTTCGTTATCAAAGACACATAAAGATGTAATTCTAGTATATAAACCGGTTTTATCGCATAAAATAATGAAACCTTTATTCAGTGTTAAAATAAAATAGTGAGCTTTTTTACTGCTACCTAATGTAGGTAAATATTTCCAAGCAAACAATAGCAGCAAATAAAATTAAATGTAGAAAATATGTGTTCAGTATTAATCAGTCACAAACACCCAGACACTATTAATTCAGTATATGACGAGATATAGCTAACAACATTAAAATTGCCCATATAATAAATGTTAACAAGACGTATATACGTAAATATACCGACAATGTTTGCCAATGGGTACACTACAAAAAGAAAATCTTATTTTAAGATTGACCGATCTTAAATTTGTTGCATCTTAAAATTTCAAATGCTTGGAAAACATAAAAATAATATTAATATTATTTTAATAATAATATTAATTGTTTTAATATTAATTATTAATTATTTTTATTTTAATATTAATTATTAATTATTTTTATTTTAATATTAATATTATCTTTATGTTTTTCAAGCATTTGAAATTTTAAGATGCAACAAATTTAAGATCGGTCAATCTTAAAATAAGATTTTCTTTTTGTAGTGTAGCTAGGCATCATTGCTAGGTACTAACAAACGATTCCCAAATGTTTCCTCAAAAATCATTCCCAACATCCCTCGTACTCTCTCCTTGTCGATACCTTAATAAAAATAAAAGCCTCTGAATAACAACCCTAACAAAAAAAAAGAAACAGGTGCGACAATCCGTACCGAATAATTCTCGATCGACTCTCGACTCTCCTCATCCAAAAGAAAAAAGAAAAGGCAACCCGGAAATCTCAAAAAGCAACGCATTATCAAGGAAAACAGCCTCGCCCGAAGAATCCCCGAGTGTTATTCCAGATAATAGCCGGGACTTCCGCGAGCCGCTGCGCCGCTGCTTTGCGAAAGAGAAAGAGGGGCGAAAAGCCATCCCCCGTGGGACGAGGCTCTGAATAAGAGAGCAGCAAAATATTATTGCTTCTCTCTCTCTATCTCTCGCTTTCTCGCTCTCGAATAAAATCAGGCAGGATCAAATAACCGGGGAGGCAGGAGGGTTGGTTCGCACATGCAAATTCGCGTTCGCCGGAGTATTACCTATAGATATATAGACGAGTCGCGTCTTCGTAGATACACGCGTGGAAAAGTGGCTGCTGGCTGCTATCGGGGTGAAATGTCGGTTGAGTGGATGAGTAAGAGGGAGTTGAGAGAGTCGAGTTTTGAATATACTCGAGAGGAGGGGGGGATGCGAGACGACGATATGCCGGCTGGTGGGTGTTGGAGAGGTGAGACGTTGATGGATAATGGAGATGATCTTCGCGAGATTGATGACTGTAAGTCATATTTATTTTTTGGATCGAAGAGAATTTTGAGGATTCATTTTTGTGCTAATTGGTGGAAAGTAGGTTTTTTCTTCATTTTATTTATCAACGCGCAAAGTTAAACATAAATTTTGTGTTGTACCTATTAAAATCATAGGTACCCTGGTAGAAAGTTAGATAGAATGGCTGGTTAGCTTATTAATTATTAGCCAGATTAATAAGCTATTAATAAGGCAAATTATAGCTAATATCTGGCTAGAATCTGCTTAAGACTATGCTTTAAGGAAGAACGTATTTTGTTTGCAAATCCAACTTATTTATATTTTGTTTTGAAAAGTTATTAGCTTTTAAAAATATACATTATTATACTTTATTGGATGTTAAATATAGTATGCCGCCAAAATAAATATTTTTATCAATAAATAACAACTTACGAGATTATAGAAATATGTATATGCAATACTAAAAGTATTTGATAACTAATAATTTCCTTTCCGAAAATTAGTCAATCATAACTTAGTCAACAAAAATTTTGTGATTAATGTCGAAAATAATATTTTGTAACAAAACTTCATTGTAAAACTACAAATATTTGATTACCTATTCTCCTAATTTCGCCATAACTTACATCATTCTGTTTTTATTGTTATTTTAAAATAACAATAACTGTATGGCTACATGCATTCTATTATTTATAACATAAATTTCTTTAATAAAGACACTTGAATTTTACTCGGGGCTTTGGTACTTTTTGTGTAAATAATACTTTTTAAATGCACGCGTCGTTATGTAAACAAATAACCTAACCTCCATTACTACTAGACATTTAAGGTACATATTTAACTTTAATTTAGTAAAATACTTAATGTAGTATGATTACAATTGCGTATTACTTTGATTATTATAAAACTGTTATTATTTGCATTATTAATTAATACATAAATTACTTAGTTTATCAATTTTATATTAACTAGAAAATTAAGCAGAGTCTAGCTAGAAATTAGCTAAAAAGCATGTCGTTTTTAACTGATTTCTAGCTAATTTCTTAACCAGAATTAAAACAGATTTAGAAAATCTATATAGATGGATAGATTGAGCTTTATTTTTACGCAATTATAAAATAAAATTTTTGAAATTACAAAAATAAATATATGTTGTATTAGCTAAAAAGATCCTATCCTTATCTTACTGTTTCAGTCTCTTTAAAATTGTTGACTCTTGCATTTTTTACTCGTTTAATTGTCGTTAATATTTTACCCTTGAGAAATTATCACTCCCACCACCCCCTACATTTTCTATTTTTTATCACATTCGAATTATTAAATATGAATATAGTACCAAGTTTAGTATTCATTATTAGTAATAATATAACAGGGTATAATTTGATGAATTCTATCTGTGCAATTAATACTTGAACATGTTACTTATCAATTGCATCGTTTATATTAGATAAATTGAAATAATGATAAATTAAAAAAATTAACTTATTTCGTTATGAATTTGAACGGTACATATTAATATATTCTTACAGTCACCTGTGAAAAATGTTCCAATTGTTTGATTTTATAACACATTGAATATTGATTCTTGAATTTTTTAATAATATTTTAATATTAAAATAAACTTTATTAAAGAAAAACTATTTATTGTTAAATTTCACTTTAAAATGTAATTATCTTCGAGCGAGAGAAAGAGCTTGGGGTGACCGTCACATTAAAATTAAAGAAAAGGATTCACCGTTCCAGTATATTAATTTCAACATTGTGCACTGAATATGCAAATGAGTAAAACATGCAAAGTAAGCGCTTCAAAAGGTAATGAATATATAATATATGTTGTACACTTGCTTCTTTGAGTCTACACTTTGAAAAAAAATTTCTTTGAATTTCGACCAAGATGAGAACTTTGAGATAAAGTTAAAAAGGAAACTTCTGTGCAGCGCAACTCAAGTATCAAAGGGGTTACCTAGTTTAATGTGAGCTTTTCAACTATAATTTTATTTTTCAAGCTTGAATTTTAAGCGCTTTGTACATAAACGACTAAATCGCAAAGATTAATGCCCTGCTATTTTAAATGAATGTGTCTTTTATGTTTTAAACTGAATATAACGTCAAAGAAAGCTAAGCATTATGTTAGGTATGATTAATAAGTAGCAACATAATATTTAGCGCCCCGGCATATATATCTCCCTTTGCGCAAAATTCATAACTTTCTCAAATTTCAATGTTCTGACATACAGGTAAGCTCGTTTCATTTAGGAAGGTATTTTCTATGCAGAAATAAATCTGGGACATGTAATAATATCATATATTTTAGAAAATTAAAGAAAAATAATATTTTAATTCAATTCATTGAAGAGTGTTCTCGACTAGTAGTCTTTGTCAAGTCTCGTTTCAAAAAATTTTAATTAAACTTTACTCTTATTTAACAATAATGTAGAATGACGCTAATCATACGAATGTTGACTATAATAGAAATTGAAGTTTGATAGTCGCAAAAAAATGTATTATTCGTAATGATAAGAATATGTGATAAGTGTAATGACGTGATTGATGAACGACAGATATAATATTGTGCAATATATGTAAGTTAATGACGAGCAATGTCGAGCTGTGATATGATTGACTATACTAATGATCTCTGTAAATATGTATTATTATTGAATGTAGTTTTATTGTTTTCATCTTGCACAGAATAAACATCTAATCTAACAAACTATTCGGTGTAGTATTTCTCCCGAGCACAGGTAACAAAAGCCATACGAGCCAAAACACAATTTCTCCCAAGCAGACCTCTCCTTCCACTCTCGCCGAACAAACGATCGCCTCGAAAGTCAAGCCGTTATTCCATCAGGCGTGCAAACAACGCGGAAAGAGTCATTACTCCGGGAGCTTCCCCCTCCCCAAAAAGACGAGCGGGCGAAAGAATCTCACCGCCGCGATAACACGAGCGCGCGCCAAAGAGCATCTTAATAAAGCCACACGGCAACGCCTCAAACGTCTTCCTCTCTCGCGATTCCGGCGTTTAGTGCCGGCCCGGAAGCCTCGCGATAATCATCGTAGCCGCTGCTCGCTCTTGCTCCCCGCTTATCTGCGCTCGCCCCTTTGTCTTTCGCGGTATCTCGCTTTAACTCGTGGTTCTTTGTTCCGCGACCGCCGGGGTTTTTTTTTTTTTTTGACGAAGAGGCCTCTTAGCCACCGAGCCGTGGGCTCTTTCACGATGGGTGGATATGTATGGTTGAGGGGGTTTTTTTAATCATTGGTGCGACGTGTGTTTGCGGTGGGGATGTGAGAGGATGGATATTGGAATTTCGAACGGTTTTTGAATTTTTAGGTTGAGTAGAATAGGCGAAGGTAATAGGTAAATGATTGTGTTAATTTTAGATGACATTAGTTTTTTAAGGAAGGGTCTTAAATGTTTTTTCTGGATTTTTGCTTATGAAAAGCGTTTTGAAGAATTATGTAAATAAAGATAATTTACTGGGTTTAAAGTGGTATCTAGATAGCGGTGTAACTAGATGACAAAGTATCTAGATATATTATGTTATTGCAATGACCAAAAAATATCTAATGTTTAATCTAAGTAACCGTAAAAGATAGTAGATAAGCAAAAGATACATAATTTATGTAATTTTTTTTTTCTTTCAGTTTTGATTTATTCCCTGGTCTTTATATTAGATTAATGTGTGTGTCCTCATGCAACACTAATATGTTTGTAATAAAAATGTTTTATTATCTTGATTATAGTGAACTAGTTAAATGTAATTGGGAAATCACGTAATGTAATTGGGAATTTCAATTATTCATTGATATCCAACTAAAATTCAAATATTAATCCTCGAAATTACATATCGAAAGGTAAATATACATTTGGAACATCATGAGTATGTTCCAGGATATTTAGTTATTGTAATTGAAATGTTAGTTACTATGCACCAGAATTATTAATCGCAGTATAAATAAATATCATTATTATGCGTTGAAAGAGCTTCAGTAAAAAAAACGAGTATTCAATAACAAACTTATAACAGCTATTTTCATTTACAAATAATATTTATTTTCTTTATTTGAGAAATCAATAAGTTTTAATGCCTGATCAGGCACCGACTCACACTACTTAAGGGGAGGTCGCAGTCCTATACCTTATACCCAGTTACCGACAATATCGATTTTTCGTTTTAAGCAGTCAATTTTTACTTTAATAAAATTTTACGAATGTACGCATATTCTTAGTGATAAATAGATTGTGTGTATGTTCGCGAAATATGAATACCTTATTTATTCATTGAATAGAACGAAAAACGGCAATAATGATATCCGGCATCCCCTTAAATAGTACGCATACTTCTGACATTGTGGAATTTGTATCCGTATCGTAGCAGTGGACAAAAACTTTTTTTTTTGAAAAGTATATAGTAAAAAAATACCGTATCTAGATACAAAAATTAAGTCACATAAAAATTAAAAGTATCTCGATATGTTTAATTTGTGTTTGGTTTAGATACTATATCTATATTATTCATTATCTAGATACTTTTAGTACAGGATACTTAAGTATAGATACGTGCCCAGAACTCTATATACGTGGAATAAATTCATCCTAACGTAACTTTCTCCACCTTGTCCATATGTTCATAGGTTATAAATTTTAACTATATCTAGGAAGTTGTACACCGGTGCGTTTTATATCCCACATGCAGTTCTACGAAACTAAAGTTCAAATAAACCCAACTTCATTGTACAAAAAGTTAATATATGCAAAATTTCATAGCCCGAAAATTTGAAAAATTCTTTATAGAATTCGTTTCAACAGGTTCTACACTGTACACCTCCTAAATTGCTGACAACTTGTGGCCTCCCATTTCGTCACCTAAATTTTATCGTAATATTCAGTAAGCATAACTTTTTATTCAAATACCCTTAAAGATGCTGCGATCACTCAAAATAATGGTCTTAATGTCAGCGTTCTTTTAAACATATATACAATCGTCAATAAAGTATAATACCTTACGTAAATTACGTTAATTATTAGTAGTATGCCGTTTACTTTAGCTAGAAAAAGCAAGCTAGAAAAGATATTCGCAGTCATGTTATATCAAACATTTTTTCTTGAAAGTTAGAGTTCCAAAGTTTCATATAGAAACAAGTATCAGGGTTGCCAATCTGATGATTTACGAAAAGTACCTATCATGTACAGGCTGTATTTTTGGTAATACATAACAGATTTAAACGTACCAAAAAATAAATTAAGGGTCTTTTTAAGGTGATGCGAAAGCCACCTGTCCCCGACAAATACGAGGCTCCACTTTTCTGATTTCATTTTCAATTTAGAGTAAATATCTCTATGGAAAGTTGTTGTTCCAACCAAAAAGAACAACTTTTCATAGAGATATTTTCTTAAAATTGAAAAATGAATTAAAAAAGTGGTTCCCCGTATTTACCAGTAACACGGGGTTTAACATCACCTTAAGACGAAGATGTGTTGATTTCGTAAAATAACAAGCGATCAAACTATTTCGGGTTTAAATTCAGCTCTGTAGCAATAATCCATTTCGCTGCTGTAGGGTCTAATAATTAGTTTCTCTTAAAGACGGTAAAAAAACAATGAAATCCTTTTCTGTTACGTTCAAACTGTAAGTACTAGTTGAAAGAAAAAAGAAAATTTAAAAAGTTCTACTAGGTCACACATGGGACCTTCGGGTCTTAAAATATTTTTGAGACCTTTTTTTGATAGGTACTTTCCTATGAAAAATCGGCAGAGAAAACAAACATAGGTGCGAACTGATTGATTTGTTCACTTTGGCTGAACTAACACATATATATAAAACTCTATTCCCAAATCATTTAATAATAGTGAAATTTAAAAATAATAAAACTGATCATTTAGAGTGCGAATTTCGATCTGCTAAATGAGATTTCAATCTATTTGATCGAATAATCACTTTTATCCACACTTATATCACCCTAAACCTCGCGGTCCACATCTCAGTTCTTCTTAGATTCATACCTATCTCTATCAGAATAACTGTTAACTCCAAGAACATGAAACACTAAAACCCAGTCCAATCCACCCAGACTCACCAGCCCTATTCCCATCCTCAATTTTTCAACAAGACACTTGACTCCTCGCGCCAAAGTGACTCCAGCGAGTCCATTACTCCCCCGACCTAAAATCAGACGACTGCCTACATAAACGCCTCCATCCATCTTCCCTCCTATCCTCCCTCCTCCCGTGAAAATTACGACTATACACACCCAGTCTCTCGGCTCCTCCAGCTTCAGCTCCAGCTCGGGAGAAGAAGTTGCGGGTCCTCTGTGTACCTGTCATCCAGCGAGCTTCTCTTTCTCTCGTGCGCGCGCTGTACATAATCGCCCGGAGGAAGACGCGCAAACGAAGTTACGGCTGTTCCGGCTGTGCGAGCACGCCGGGCTTTTCCTGCGCGCGCAGTTGTAGACGCTTCAACGGCGCGCGCGCGCGTCTTATTTATGTCGCCGGCGAGCTTTAGCTTTATTTCTTTTGTCGGTGGGGTTGGTGCGTGTGTGTGTGTGGGACAAGGGCGGGACGTAGACGCTGTAATTGTGCGAGATGGTGAGGGTTGGTGGGTGGGTGGTGGTTATCTTTTTTTCTTTGGAGGGTAAGGTTTCGAGGGATGAGAACAGAGATGGGTTGACGCTTTAACGCTTTGGGACACACTGTATAGTGTAATTTACATCTTTTTACGACTTTGAACAGAATTTCTTAGACATTGAGGGAATTGGGGATGTAGGTTATCGTGAATTATGGTAACATAGACATTTCGACTGTCCGGTACTTGTTTAACTAGATATTCCAAATTTTACAGTACCTACTGAACTTATAATTTTCCAGCAGTAGAGTAAGAATTCCGTATTTGATTCTTGCAAAGTTCTCATGAAGGTCGACGACGAAATAGATTGTGAAATCCATGTAAAATATTTTAACCCTGTGGTCACACAGAGTCCAGGTTCCTCAACATCTTTAAATTATTGTCAATGAGAGATTTTTATTCATTAAGTATTAGTTTCAACATACAGTCAGACCTCGCGCACTGTTAACTTGCACATGTTAACCTCTGGGTTCAATACCTGCGCACTGTCATAATATAATTCCATGTCTAGAAATGAATCAAGCTCACGGGACCAATTCAAAAATTTTTCATTATTTTAACATTATACATTGAATAAAGCTTCTTTTCAATGAAGAATATGAAAATATTTTTAATTTATGTTACTGAATTGAGAGAAGCTATTGAAGGTTTACGGTTTTATGGTTGCAGATATATGATTTGTAAATTTCAGTATCATGAACCTGCATACAATTTTCTATTTATACAATAATAATTTATATGTTAAGATCGATATTGTAAAGTTTGTGATTCCTCTAATTTATATAATTTATATTTACAGAATTATTAATTATGAAATAACCTAATATTGTAATAAAAAACGTAAGTTAATTTTTTCTAATGTTGTACAGATTTTGCAATTAATTGGATATACCTACCTCAAAATATAATCTATTTTTATTAAAAATATTCAAAATTCGTAAAAATATGATTGTTATTTCTTAATTTTATGAAGATTTGAATTATTAAATCTTTTTTCTAAGAAATTTTAAGCACCCTATGTTTTGCAATTTTGTTATATGTACGATCCTGGCCTTTCAATCTGATTGGCTGATGAGGCAGGAACAGTGCCCAGATGCGTTGATCCCGACTTGCAACAATGTGCGAGGTCTGACTGTACTAGTAAAAAGTGGCAAAGCAAACGTTTTGTAAAATATTGACTTGTTTGACTTAAAAATAATAGCTTCTTAAACTTTTAATATTTAAAAAGTTAACAATTTAAAAAAAACTTCGATTCATGGTGTACACCGCTTCAAGAATGCAAAGCAATTTTATTTAAACACAAAACTAGTTTATGTTGAATTTAACCTACAATTTGTGTAGTTAGCTGCCAGCCTTATCTTCTATTACCAGGGTCCAGGGAATTTTAACTAAATGTCAGTAAAATTTTGTTACGGCTTTAATTACGTTCCTTTAAATTTTAAATAAGTAATATGAGAATCTCGAAACTAATTTTATAATAGTAAGTATAGTGATATCAATTTATGTAAGAAAACTTATCATGAAAAATATAATTATCTAAAAAACAAAAAAATTAATTGTTAAAGGGTTAAACTATCGTTCGTTTACAATAACATTAAAAATTTAATTAGGATTCTATAATAGATTGCTCAAACAATTATTTACTTATGCGAAATAAATAGATATACATTTTGATGAAACATAAATAAATGAGCTTCATTAAATATAAACGGTATTTGAATTCACTGCACTATTGATGTACATAACAAAATGTAGTAATAAATACTATATGTATTTAACCCGTTTACCACAAAATTATGTTTTAATAGTAAATGTGAGTTTTTGAAGAGTATATTTGGATTCCTGAATTACTACATTAATGTAAGGGGATAAATACACCTTAAATTTTAAATAATAATTATTATTTTTAGTGCTTGATAACAAATTTTCTAACGAAAATCTATACTCATTTAAAAAATTTACCCTTTTCTTACGCATATAATGTACCATTTCACCGGAGAAAAATGCCAAATATCGATTACAGGGCCAAAAGTCGAACGTCTAACTTGTCATGAAAAATTCACTAATATAGCCCAGTAGTCCTGAAGTATAGCATCTCACTGTAAGTGGATGTCAATTTTTAAAGTTTTTTTTTCTCATTGTTTTGACACTGCAGTACCAAAATCTCGAAGATTGAAAACGTACAACTACTATAACCACTCATTTAATCACATAACACCATTAAATTTTTATTATTTATACGCATTAAAATTGAATAAAGCACAAGAAAAGTGTTTTAGAATCTGCATTTCTTCAAGATTTTGGTACTGCAGGTAGACAATATCAAAGCAAAGTGAATAAAACTTGAAAAATTGACATCTGCTTACAGTGAGTTGCTATACTTTATGACCACTGGACTATATCAATGAATTGTTCATGAAAAGTTATACGTTCGACTTCTGGACCTTTAATTGATATTCAGGTCTTTTTCTCTGGTAAAACGGTACATTATATATGTAGAAAAAGGGTAAGTTTTTTAAATGATTATAAATTTTCATTAAAAATATTTTTTTTCAAGCACTAAAAATAATAATTATTATTTAAAATTTAAGGTGTATGTACCCCCTTAATTTAATTTAATTTAATTTAATTTAAATTTAAACTATAACATTAACTCTTAGTTGTCATTATCAAGTAATTATTTTTTATTATATGCCAACTTGAGGTGTAGTATTAATTAACCTATTTAATAATGATTTTCGCAATTAAATTTGTAACTTAAGAAAATATGTGCATACTCTTATAGATATTCAAGTGTAAATATGGTTTGCGGTCAATTTAATCCCATATGCCAACTACGTAATCCTATAGAAATGTGCTAGCTAAAGGTTAAAATGGTATAAGAATAACAGTTTTAATTAATAGTTTGAATTAGGTTCAGTTAATTGGCTAAGTATCAAAAACTAAAATCGTAAAAAATGTTATAATTTATTTCTATTTAGCAGGAAAAAAGTTTAATATAGTATTAAACGTATTTTTGGAAGGTTATTATTAATTAGACATCTGAGCTGTGTTCAATTTCTTTAAAATCATTACAAGTTACTTAAAAATAACAAAACACCAGCACCTCCCAACAACAAATATTAATTGAAATCACCACCTCCCAAACAATCTTCCCCACCGCCAATCCCACCCGCCATAAATCAAGCCTCGAATGACTTTCCCGGCAGCCGAAAAACCCGCGACGACCAGCCACCACCGCCACCGTCCAAATCAATTTCCATTAACCCCCGCGCACGCAACACGCGTCGTTCTAATTGTTTAAGATAGCTCGCAGAACCGCCGGGACAGTGCAAATCACCCCCCCCCCCCCTTTTTCTCGAAATTGTGATAAATCGCCGCCCGCCGCGAAATGAAGAATAAACGAGGGAAGACCGAGGCACCGTATAACGATTATATATAACGCGTGTACCTCGGGCAATGGCAGAGAGAGACAGTTTCTCGCTCGCGCACCTTCCCTCATGCATAAATTAGCGGAGCGCGGGATTTAAGGCTCTCGAGTGCCAGACATCGTCGTCCAACTTTTCCAACTCGGTTATCAGAGAGGAGGGGGGGGGGGGGAATTGTGCAGTGCGCGAATTTCTTTGCGGCTGCCGCAGTGTCGAGGGCACTTATCTCGTTATAAGTTTTGGGTTTAATGCCGTAAGCTGCGAGTGACGAGGTCTCGAGGTGATTCGAGGGAGTCGAGCGATTCGTTTGCGAGGCTGGGGATTAGGTTTTGGATTGGCGATGAGGCGTTTGCGCATTTCGTTTCTTTGTTTCTTGGAAGATGGTTGTGTTCTGTAATGTGAGAAGTTTTGAGATTGTTTTTTTTAAATATCTCTGTGGAATTTTGTATGGATGTACTTTAGATACTTTTCGGATACAGTAGGTATGTAGATATTTTAATAGAAAAGAGTGCGAGAAAAAGTATCTAAATTCAATAGTTGTAGGGGTAGCATGTAGATAGATAAGTATGTAGATATAGATGAATCTAGATACTTTATTCAGATTATTTTAAGTTAAACATTTTATTCCTGATTTTGAGATATACTAGTACAAAGTTCACTCGTTACGGGTCTCTTTTTCAACACAGCTTGGCAATTTCCAAGGAAAATCCATGAATATCAGTTTAATTCAGCTCGAGTAATAAAGCGAGTCTCGACAGATGTCTGAAACCATAATAGAGAATATATTTTCGTTCCCAGCTAGTCCGTACAGTAATGAAAAAATATTAATCTGAACATCGTAAATTTCACTTTTGAACATAACTACACTGGTCATAAAATTGATGTTATCTTTTTATATTACATA
Organism: Gastracanthus pulcherrimus; assembly: GCA_949152435.1. Classification (NCBI taxonomy): domain Eukaryota; kingdom Metazoa; phylum Arthropoda; class Insecta; order Hymenoptera; family Pteromalidae; genus Gastracanthus; species Gastracanthus pulcherrimus. Next base: position 5,683,722 of record OX424572.1, read on the forward strand.
TTTTTATTATTGAATTATGATAAAATAATACAAAAATAACTTTGTTTTAGTATTCGTATTTAACTTATAAAAAATTCATGTGTATTGAGATTGTTATTTTTTAGTTTATGAGATACAGAAGTAGAGATAAGAGTACAAGAATTCAAGAACGAAGTATACTTATCAGACAAGAATTACTTTGTACCAAAACTAAATAGAATAAAGATAATAGTATCTCAAAGAGTTTCTTACATAGAAGTAGACATACAATATTCTAGATACTTTTTCAGATACTTTATCTAGATACTATCATAGAAACAAGTAAAACTATTTAGATACAATAGAGTACAATAGTATATAGATAGAAAAATATGTATACACAGAAGAATCTAAATACTTTTGGTTAAACATACCCATGTATCTTGTATCTCTTTGTAGTGAGACTTCACTCCAGAATGAGTATTATTCACTTCAACTGTTTAAATATTTATCTTATGTGACTAGTATTCACTATCGATAGAAATTTTTCGGATGAATAAAGACATATTTACCTTTATATTTTAGAGACGTTAGGCATATTTATATCCGTAACATCACTATTAATAAGTGACAAAACAATGATCATTCGAGTTTCTTATCCACTGGCCGTAAGATTCCAAGAGAACCAGATGATCACATTGCTCCAGGTTTCTGAATACTGCTTTTCAATTCATTATTTTCCATATTTTTACGAAAAACTAAAACTAGAAAATCGAAATCGCTAAAAAAATACATTATTTTTGTCCGTTAAAAAAATGAGCCCTGTAAAATTAGTTTTCACCGCATACTGAGAAAAAATACTATGGGAAAAACTCTATTTTTGATCCTAAATTTGGAATATATGGTAAAATAATATATATATATATATATAATTGTGCGCGCGCGCTCGTGCGTGTGTGTGTGTGTGTGTGTGTGTGTGTGTGTGTGTGTGTGTGTGTGTGTGCGTGTGTGCGTGTGTGTATGTGTGTGTGTATGTGTGTGTATGTGTGTGTGTGTGTGTGTGTGTCTGAGGGTGTGTGAATGTACACATATTGATCACACACACACGCACACACACACACTATGATTCCTAATATCTAAAAAACATGACATCATAATGATTTTAGCACACTTTCTTTTCACCTTCACAAAACTTCCTCTGCGAGTATGCAAAACTGATCTTTAAATAAGAAATCCCTCCTACAAAGATACAAAAATTCCCAATTATTTCTGCTATCAAAATCCCACGCAAGTTTCACCAAACATTATCTCAAAAAATCAAGCCAGCAACCCGTCACCCAAAAAAAAAGCAACCAACTCAAAATCATCCACACAACAACCACATAAGGTAAAGTACCCAGTACCGGGACAAAGTGAAAATTGGGAGCAGTACTGGGACAGTAGCAAAACACTTATATTACTATTAAATCTGATAAAAGTATCGATGCATTAGCGTTGTTTATGATATTATCTTTGTAGTCAAGGCGATATTTTGTTAATTTAGAGCTTAAAATTATTATAAAACAAAATACAAATCATTTGAGGTTACGTTTCAGAAGCGTGTATAGGCGAATTATAGTCCCACTTCACATGCGTCTCAATTTGCATAAGCTAGTAGTAGGACACATTTAATAATATATGTCCCACTACTGCATCCAAAGGATGTCCCAGTACTGCGTCCAGGTCGATATAGCCCGTCCCACTTCTGTATCCTTGTGTATATTTTTCCAAACATACTCTTTCAATATAAAAAAGCATTTTAATGTCTGTGTATGTGCATAAATAAGTAAAATTGATTGCAAATTAATGGTTAGATTTAAATGTTTTGAACAATTTTGCTCGTTGGTTCTAAAATCGTTGTCCGTTCGCGAATCACTTTAAAAACTGTCCCAGTACTGGGTACCTCACCTTACCCTTTATTTCCACTATTCATCTCACCCAGCGTGCCGGAGTCGCTGCGGTATCCTCGCGACGCGTCGCGTCTTATCGGGAGTCGCTCGGCCCCCCCCGGGAGTCACCAGAGAGAGAGAGAGAGTCAGTCTAGCTTGCGCGCGCGCATCGTCTCGGTTAATCGGCCGGCAGATAGCATCCGAGGCCGCAGGAGGCCGCTTCGCTGCCGGGGTAATTAGATTGCCTTTGTGCAGTATCTGTTAAGTGGCTTTCTTGTCGCTGCGCAGGGGTGGTGGACTGGGTGATTAGACGGGGGGTTGGATCGGTGGAATTTGTGTATTGTGTTGATAAGAATAGTCTTTCTTCAGTGTTGAGAGTGGAGTTTTCGTTGATGTGTTAGTCGTTGGAAATGAGGCGTTTAGAAGCTAAATGGTATAGGTGGATTTTGTTGTGATTCGAGAAAAACGTGGGTCAGGTTTGTAGAATATTAAGAATCATTATACAGGCTGTCCCAAAAGTATGGAAATCGCTCGGGACACCCTGTATAAAACGAAGAAAGATTAATCAAAGTAATTTGGTTTAATTTAGTGTGATAATGTAAATGATTGCAGTAACTGATGAACTGCCGCTACACAAAGATAAAAGTGCTACACTTCCAGCCTCTTACATCAACTAACTCACACCAACAAACATCGATCATTCCACTTTAAAAAATTAAACAAACAAACAAACAACTAAGGCAAGTCTATTGTCGACCAAAAGAACACGTATACATCTCATCTTACTCTCTATCTCTCTATCTGTCTCTCTCTAAATAAATCCGCAATTAAAATCTTGTCATTGTTTTACGTTAAATTTTGTGTAGTCTTAATTTATTCTAAGCGTATTATTTATTCTTGTGTAGTCTTTAATTTATTTAAGCGTTAAGTGTGAAGTGTGAGTGTAATTATTAGCGTGAATGAGTGTATGAACGAAAGAAGAATATAAGGCGTTTTATTTTCCGACGCGATAGATATACGTGCAATATAAATGTGTATGTGTATATATTACTGTTATCTATTTATTTGTATATTATTAAGTTGACGAAACAATATGTGATACTACTGACTACATTATGATATGTTAGGCAATAATTGACGACCTGTGATAGCGAACCAAACTTTTTTAACTGTAATGACTGATAATGTGATAACAATTTTTAACAAAATGTACATACAGCTGTAAGTTTTTGTCATTAGTGATAAATAAAAAGAATATATATCTATCTATCTATCTATCTCTCTCTGCGCACATGCGCACTGAAACAGGACGAAGATCTTTCCAAGTGCAAGGTGCGCATTTGTGGAATTCACTCCCTCTTGCCATTCGTACGCTACCATCATTAATGGCCTTTAAGGTGGCGGTCAAGAAATACCTAGCATGCTTAGATTAATTGTTTTGTTGATGTTCATTTTTTTCCCCTTCTTTTCATTTGTTTAATTCTTTTGTGTTAATTTATTTTGTATCGTTAAAATTCTATTTTATTGATGTATTTGTGTATTTTATTTATATTTTCTTTTAATTATTAATTTAACAAAACAATTTTAAAAAGTATGCATGTATTTATTAGTATGAATGGAAGCGATTGTTAATGTATGTATGTAATTTATTCAAGCGACTGATTTTCTTTTAATTATTAATTTGACAAAACAATTATAAAAAAGTATGCATATATTTATTAGTATGAATGGAAGCGATTGTTAATGTATGTATGTAATTTTATTCAAGCGACCGATAGGTATAATAAGTACGATTTAGAAAACACAAATTTAACAACTGACAACAAAGTGCAATACTTTATGTGCCTGACTTCACATATGTGCAATTTATTTTAGTTAAGCAACGACGTGATATGTAATTTTACGAAACTGATAACGCGTGACATTAAAATCTAAAATTCTATGTAAAATTTTTGTAAATATTTCCAAATAAATATTATATCTATCTATCTATCTGTACACTTGCTGATAGAAGCCACGGAGAGATAGAGAGACAGCGATACGTCAGTCGGCCGGCGCGTAGTACGAAGCCCGCGTGGCTTTGTTATGCAAATCTCGCGGAGCAGTCGTGCAAATCTTGCCACTTGACGGATGCATAAGCGAGCACTTTATAGAGAGAAACTCGCGTGCCGCGCCGTGTGTTCGTGAGCTTCTCCCGCGCTCTTTGTCGTCTGTTTGTTTGTTTGCTCGTGTGTCGGGGATGTTGGGCGTGGTCGCGAGGTTTAGTTTTAATCGGCCTCGCGTGTCGACGCGGCGAGCGCTAATTAAGCTCGAGTTTCTCTCCCGGTGCTTGATGATGGTGTAGTTGGAGGGGGTGGGAGTAGTCGTCGATGGAGTTCTTCGCGGTGGAGATGCAGGCTGGAGTCTTGACGTGATTGTCGAGAATGGTGCGTGCACTGTGGATTTTGTTTTTGTTATTTGGGATTTGTAGTGTTTCCAAGGCTGTTTTTGAGGAACAGCACTTTTGGAATCAGTAACACCAAGGAGCTTTATACCTATACCAATTTTCATGAAAAACCGATGGTTACAAAAACTTGTGCTTGAGATGGTCATTAACCCATTTCTTCCCAAGCGGCCATTTTATAGTCGATTGGTTTTTTGCCTAAAAAATTGTCGAAAAAAAAAATAATAATAACCAATAGCACTTTTCTGAAGAAAAATTGTCCGCTCTTTCCGATTCTGAAGTCAGAATTTTCAAATTTCCGTTGGAAAATTTCAAAATGGCGGTTTTAGGCAAAAAACCAATCGACTATAAAATGGCCGCTTGGGAAGAAATGGGTTAAAGGCCATTTTTGTTGTGTAATCCATTGAAGCACGAATTTTTCCAGCTATCGATTTTTTATGAAACTTGGTATATTAGGGGTTTTGGGATCACTGATGCAAATCCGCTGACAGATTTTTAAAATTCAAGATGGCGGATCAAATACGGTGACCGAAAGTGCCACTTCTCAAAAACTGTCCAACAACATATTTATTTTCTTGGTTGGTAAATAACTTAGCAACAATGCAGTTTCGATTGAAAAGTGAAAATTTATAGTCATGGAACCCCCCTTGTTAATAATCATGTTAATATTCACTGTTAGAGATGAAATATAATTTCGTTTGTAATTTTAGTATATATGTACGTAAATACTGATACATAAATTCTGTAAGAGATTTTTATAAGAATTCATAAATACTAATAGATTGCATACTTGTAGGTTAAATTGCAATACTTCATTAACAAACATTAAAAAATTGTAAAAGAAAATGGTAGATTTGCTAATTGAAGTATTTTTTACAAGCATCCCACACATTTATTTTAATATTACTGGTTTTAGTGTCATTTTAATAAGTTTTTTTTTAAACAATTTTTTTATCATTTCTTATAGTTTTTATGTGTATCAGTTTTTATGTGTAGAATATTATCCAGTTTTATCAAAGTTACCAGCTTATTAAGGTGGGAACCGCGATTATTAGCAGGGAACCTAAACAAAACTAAGTAATTTTCTACCACAGTTATTGTTACTATAACTACCCGCAACGGCTGCAATTTGGACTACTATACAATTTGTAACTTAAACAGCTAAAACTGTCGCTATTGATTTAGATGATTGTAGAAATTATAGAATAGTCATTAACGAATATCGAGCAGCAATCCTATCCCTGCTGAAAAGATTCTATTGGGAATCGGGTACTTTCCGATACAAATTCCCGATTAAAACCGATTCATTTTATGTTAAATATTTATTACGACGTGATATATTCTGGTGAAAAAGGTTATTTTTGTAAAAGTTTATGTGTTCTCCAGATATCATTCGTTGTTCTTATATGAACCACTCTTTTATTATTTTTAACTTATTTTTAATAATTAATAGCACTTTTTAAAAGATATGTTGAATGGGTTTGATTATTTTTTCAATAGGATAATGTCCCATTAAATGTAAAAGTTAAACCCATTAAACGTACATTGTAAAAAACATTATTAATTATTAAAAATAAGTTAAAAATATGAAAAAAGTTGCTCATATAAGAACAACGAATGATATCTAGAGAACACATAAACTTTTACAAAAATAACCATTTTCGCATGAATATATCATGTGGCGATAAAATTTAATATAAAATTAATCGGTTTTAATTGGGAATTTGTATGGCGAAATACCCTATTTCCAATAGAATCTTTTATGCAGGGATTGCTTTCATCATAACTGTCATTTTTCCGTATTAAATTAGCATACTTACTTCTTAACTATATGAATCTATAAAAATTGATGGCTACAAGTAAGTATATTCATTTGCAAAAGAAATATCTGATAAAAATAATGTTACATGTAATTGTCCCGAAAATACGTAAAAGCAAAATTCTACGACCTTTGCATTAAATACGTCTAAATCTGTACTCTCCGATATCAAATCACCGGCCACAGTTCCACAATACCCTTCGAAAGGCACACATTGAAAGAAAATGTCAATTTGCACGTATATATATGTTGTGGATACAGTAATGTATATCATTAGGTATAGGTATATATAGATTGTGTGTAATAATAACACGGACCTGCAAAATTTAGTTATTTCCTGGAAAACTTTTTGCAAAATTACATAAAACCGAAGTTATATAACTGTGAAGAGCTTAAAATTCAAGTCGTTCTATCTTGGCGCAAAATGTTAATTCCAGACAAATCAAAATGGATCTAAAAGGTGAATGTTAGTGGTAAAATTAGTGCGAGTACTGATGAAAGAACGCTATTGAAATTAAATTTTACAAACAATTGTCGAGTCATTATCACTGACAAAATGTTAACACTTTACAAGCGTGTTTTTCCACCGTGTTTACCTAATTACACATAAAGTCACATTTACTCAGTTAGACAATAGCACCGAGTAAAGCAACAAAATTCAATTTGAATCTCAAACATTCAATCTCCATTAACAGAGTCATCTATATGAGTTAGCAAGCACTATTTCTCGCATGTGCTTATTAAAAGCCGAACAAAGACACACTCACATCCCTCCATAAAACCTGCTCGCACCCACATCGACATCATCCACCTATCAATTTACACGACGTCGCTCGCATCGATTTTCCACGCCGCGCGCACACGTCATTATACTCGTCCCGATTATATCCAGGCGGCCGATATCTTCGTCCCATCGCTCGTTACGTCTCTCTCTTGCTCTCGCTCACCGAGCCACGCGATTCCGCGCTAATTAATTAGCTCATTAACCCACGACACGGGCTCGACTTTTCGAACTGCAGTCGTGCTTCGTGCGTTTGCCGCTAGGACGGTCGTCAATGCGTTTTGTAGGACGTGCGGCTCTTTGTGGAATCACGCGGAATTTCGCTGGGGCGGAGGGACGCAAGGATATAATTGGCGCTTTCGAGAGGATTACAAGTAATGAGTTTTGTAAGGCCGGGATGATGCGAGTGACACGAGTGAAGGACCGGCGAGAGATGTCAGTGTTTATGTAGGGGACGAGTGGAGGAGTGCTCTAGTTTTGATGATTTTGCAGGGATGGGTTTTAAGTTGGTATGGAGCGTGAGCTTGAAAGTGAAGGGATGATGAGGTGGTATCGGTTGTGTTGGCTTCTAGGGTAAAGGTGGCGTATTATTACGAAATCTTTGGACTGATGAGATGTACGATGTGTGTTTGTGTGATATCAGCGTGGACTTTGAGGTAGCTAGTATAAATGTATCACTAATTTTTGACTATTTTTGTAAATTTTAAGTAGGAGACAAAGAGGCTTAGCTTGAAAATATTTTTCATGATTATCCTGTTCTATGATTTTCTTTAGATACTCAATTTTAATAATCTGTCAATTGTTTGTACAACTTGGCCTCACATTTTAATGGTTTTTCATTTAAATCGTGACATATTTGATCGTACATAATCACATTCGATCATATGTAATCATATATGTACATATTCGAAACTGGATAATATGATTAATATAATCATATATGATTATGATCACATATATGAAAATTTTATATGAAGGTATATGATTAAATATGATTCATATGTAAAAACCAGTTTTAGTCAAGTTAACAAAATTAGAGTTTGTAACTATCTATTATTGTGCTGTTATTTATAACCACTTGATTAGAAATATGAAATGATAGAAAATTCGCATTATATGTCCTTAAAAAATAGCACAGGTGACCAGTTTGCATCTTTTTCCCTCTAATCTACTGTACAACAAACATCGACTAATTAAAAGAGTGTCAAGATTTTCATGAAGCTCGAGAGTTATTGTTTGTTACGTAATAATAAAGCCCAACACCTTTAGTTTGATCCCATAAATCTTTGTTTACAAAATTGGATCTATTTTTCTTCGAATATGCGTTATTTCAATGAAAAATGTATCTGTACTTTTAAACAAAACACTGCAGGCTACAAAAATAATCCAAAGGAAATAAGAGTAGACGAAAAAAGCTTTTTATTGGGAGTTGTCATTGATTGTGGTATAGCGAGACAAAAAATAAAAGAATTCATAGAATTTAAGCGTTTAAAATTAAAATCTCATTTAAAAGTTCTTTTAATTTTATTTTTGGTTCATTTTTAGTTTAAAATATTGCACATTTATGATTAAAAATAGAAATGCCTTTTTTTACTAAAAATAGATAAAATAGCTCATATTTTGAAAGCAAAGGCTCACGGGATCAAACTACGGATGCTGGGCTTCATTTCTGCGTGCCAAAAAAATACCTCCTGAAATCTCATTAAAATTCATTTCCCAGAGGTGAGACAGTAATCTATTAAAACCACGAGCCAAAAAATACTTTTAACAGCTAGTGGACTTCTGCTCTCAAGTTCTTAGAGTAAAGAATCAGTCGGTAAGAGTGAATTTTTGCTCGATGAAAAGGTGGAATGTTTACGAAATTAGTTAAAGTGAAAAATTATGCTTTCGTAAGTGTAATATTTACTTCATCAGAGTTGACTGACGGTATGTATCGATTAAAAGTGTATTTCAGTCAATTTATCACTTATCGATCTTTTATTGAACCAAATTTACTCAAAATTTCCGATTAACAGTCAACTCTAAAGATTATTATCTTAGAGTAGTAATTGTCTGAACCACTTGTAAAAGAGTATAAAAGTATAAAGAGCAAACAAATTTGCTCAATCAAAAAGTTTCTACCGTTCTAAAATATACATTTGTAACTAAGCAATTTACCACGAATGAAAGAAGTAGAAGCTATAGTCAAAATTTGAACCTTATCAATCAAGTCTTTTCAGAGATATTGGAGGTGCATACATACCCGCATACAAACATCCAGCCAAAATTAAAGAAAATTTTTAAAAAGAGTATAGAATAATTACCTTTCTAATGGTTCACACTATATTAGATTCAAACTCCCACCTAGAATGTTTTGATAATAATGTTAGTTATAGGGCTACCGCAAGACAAGACAAGACAATTCAAAGTCTCGTCTTAGCCTCGAGAAAAATCTCAAATTGTGTTTCTTGTCTTGGCCAAGACATTATATTCTCATCTTGTCTTGGTCTTGGTCTAGACATTATATTCTCGTCTTGGTTTAATCTTGTTTTGGTTTTGTCTTGGTCCTGTTAAATAAATTAAAATAAGCAATTTTCATTTCATTAAATTATTTTAACCTTTTAACCATCGTTGGGTAGTAATTAGTGTAAAAGTTACAAGAAAATAATTCATGGCATTACTAAGTGGTTTTAAGTAAACATTTTTTTAGTATGGGTCTGATTTGAAGGCTAATTTTTTAATTAACTTAAAGTTAATGGAAAAAATCTTGTTTTACGACCTAATAGATTCATACTTGATTAAACTCGAATCTACATCAAGTAAGCAGATATATACTAGCCATGTCACCACCTACAATCTTAACTGTAAACTACGTTCAATTCCGTATAACACCTTCAGCTTCAACGAGGTAAAAATTCATCCGCTCGTACAACACGACTTTTTTTCAACTAACCTCAACTAACCATTCCTATCACCCTTCAACTCCTCAAGATCATCTCCATTTTTACCCCCTCACCCTTTTCATCCTCGGCACACTTGACGCACGTCCCACATCCCGTCTCACCACACCTATGACCTATACACACAATCTACAACCGTCAACTAACCATTTCTATCACCTCCCAACAGCTCAAGATCATCTCACCCCTTCTCATACTCGCCACAGTTGACGCACATCGCACATCCAGTCTCACCACACGTACGACCTACACACACACACACGCTCACACACACACACACACACACACACACACACACACACACACACACACACTATAACCGTCAACTAACCATTCCAATCACCCTCCAACACCTCAAGATCACCTCCCCCATTCAACACCTCCATTTTTACCCCCTCCCCCCTTCCCATCCTCGCCACACTTGACGCACGTCCCACATCCAGTCTTACCACACGCACGACCTATACACACACACACACACTACAACCGTCAACTAACGATTCCTATCACCCTCTAACATCTCAAGATTACCTCCCCCATTCATCACCTCCATTTTTAACCCCTCCCCCCTTCCTATCCTCACCACACTTGACGCACGTCCCACATTCCGTCTTACCAAACCTACGACCTATACACACACACACACACACTTGACGCACGTCCCACATCCAGTCTTACCACACGCACGACCTATACACACACACACACACACTACAACCGTCAACTAACCATTCCTATCACCCTCCAACATCTCAAGATCACGTCCCCCATTCATCACTTCCATTTTTACCCCCTCCCCCCTTCCCATCCTCGTTACAGTTTACCTACATACCACATCCCGTCTCACTACGCGTACGACCTATATACACACACACACACACACACACACACTACAACCGTCAACTAACCATTCCTATCACCCTCCAACACCTCAAGATCACCTCCCCCATTCATCACTTCCATTTTTACCCCCTCCCTCCTTCCCATCCTCGCCACACTTGACGCACGTCCCACATCCCGCCTCACCACACGTACGACCTATACACACACAGACACACACACACAGACACACTACAACCGTCCAGCCAACCGAGCCTTGCACCCGCGAATACATTACGCAATCGTGGTGGTCGATCCGTGTACTGCTGCGGGGACGCGCGCGTGCCTCCTCCCCCAGCTACGACAGTGATTATACGGCAGGCTGGAGCGCGCGTGGACCATTTCCATTTCCCAGGAGCCGGAGCCGGTGCCTCGGCCGAGCTGACGTTGACTTTCGACCGTGCGTCGCGCTGGCTGGACGCGCGATTACCGCTCTCGCGCCGAGCCAAGCGTCTACGTGATTTGTAGGCCTGCTGGCGGCTGCGGATTAGTAGGAGATTTCGGTGGGGGTGGATGCTTGTTTGGGGATTTTTTCTTTTATTGTGTTGGTGTGGATGGTGGTAGGAAGAGGGTGTGAGTTGCAAGACGGGGTTTTTACTTTTGTGGTTCTTTTTGGTTTGGGATGGTGTTTTTGAGGAAGACGCCTTGATATGTAAATGGTTATGATGGGAATCTGTAGTGGAAGTTTGAGGAAGAAATGCGTTGAAACGGTAATTGTTAAGTAGTTTAACATTTGTTAAGGCATTTTTGTCCAACAGTTTATAATGAAATATGTTACTGTAGGTTCTTGATATAGTAAGGTGTATTTTTTTCATATACTTATTTATTAGAGGAAAGCTAGTATAAAAGTGGAAAATCGATAAGATAGGGAGCTTGTGGTACTTTGCACGTCCTTAATGATGGATTATACGGTACAAGCTGCATTTAGAAAAAGGATCGTTTTGGCGAAAAAGAAATTGCCTCTGGCTGCGCTCTATTTACAGCGTTCTTAACCCATGTATATATCGATATATATAGGTATACATGGATATACTACGTGGGTTACGGAACGAACGATTAATTAGCGATTACTGTAAATCGAATGCACTTTCTGAACCAACTGATTTTGTGGTGAATATAATTCCTTTTTCTGTTAAGTTCATGTGAAATGCAGAAACGATTTATATATTGATAGTTAAATTTTTAAAAAGGTTTATTATTTACAGTAAGAATAAAATGTTTTTGAAAAATGTTAAACTATTTAGCTATAATTGTATATTTTTTAAACCATTTTGCTCTTGCAGATAATAATTACCTTTCTCTTAATTAATTATTTTTCTCTACTTATGGACCGTGTGTGATCGAGTTTATAGGGTGTAAGTAGTAAGAAAATTACTTTTTTAATATAGGTAATCCTAAGAAAGACAAAGTTTTTTTTTTCTACTATGCTTATGTCGCTCATGTAGGAATATTAAAATAAGATATTTACACTTTCATTAAAAATATTTTTTTTATTTAGTTAAACATAACTTGAATGAAGCAAGCAAGATTGATGTTTGAGCAAAATCTGATTGTTTGATAACTAATTCTGATTACACCTCGTATACACATATAAATCATGAGGCAGATAAGCGTTAATTGCATGAGATTTATGCATTTAGATATGAAATGAGTAATTCGAGAATGATATTATTATACGGATGTAAGAAAGGCATAAAATATGTTATTTCACAAATCACGTTCTTCAGAAAACGTAGTAATAGAGACACGAATAAAGATTTTAAATTCAAATTAGTAATTATAAAAAAAAGTGAAAATAAATATTTGCACAGTATTACAACAGATACGTATCTAAAATAAACAAGTTAGTTCAACAACACTATTCATTGTTATAATACATTTGCACGTGTGTATACATTTATCGAGTTAATAAACATATGGCAGTTAATACTTTATTTTTACATATACATAATGCAAATAATACATTTCAAAAACATCGCATATTATTGCTATTGTAAAGCATTATTATGAATGCTTGCTACATACTACCGATGTAGGCCAGTTGGAACAATAAATGATATTGAACCAATGTTCAACATCAAATAACATATGTATCATTCAAATAATCCATATCTCATACAATGCTGTAATACCCTTCCCTGCCAAAAATGCGCCTCATCACTCCTCATCCAGCACTACTACATTTATTTTAGCGCGATAATCCCGATACCCCATCCTCCACGCACACTATTATTACATTAATCCGACATCGTCCTAACTACGCAAACAACCGCACTGGTGAATACGTGAACGTCCCTCCCGTGTTCCACCTTTAAAATCCCACGTCGGCCCAAAAACGACGGCCGTAAAATCCTCGAATATCCCGCCGTTCGGCGCCCGTAAAACGCAATCGACCATTTCGGCTGCGTGGGCTTTAACGCGCTAGGGCGAACGCAAACAACCGCGCGATGCGCGAGTGTAAGGTGGACGTGACGATTTCGAATCGCGTGCGTATTTCTAAGCGCTCGAAGCTTTTCTGTTATTATAGATATGTGTATAGATTGCTTTAGTATGCGTTGAATTGAAGGTAATATGTAGACTTGTAATATTAATACTAAGATTTGTAGTAACGAATTATAAATATGAATTTTGATAACAGTCGTCATAGTTTGAGGTTAGATACCAATGCATTCTACATGTCCCGGTTTCTGATCATGAAAAAAGTTTTAGTTATATTTGCGCATATTAACATATTAATACAATAAAAAAAAATCATATGAATGAAGTGTATTAAATAGATTACATATCGAAATCACCGCTTTTGGCTGTGAGCAGATAGGTGCATTTCGCGCACACTTTTTAATTGGCTATTATTAATACTCAAGTACCAAAAGTGAGGTCCCTTAGGCCATTGGGGTGTATTGGGCCGCTATAGTACAATAGATTTCCTTGAGGCTGGCAAGCTACTGAGGATATGTTAGACCATTAAAATAGTTCAATAAGTAACATTTATTTCGATCAAAACCTAATAGCTTATCCTCAGCAGCTTAGTGAGCCCATTGAGATTTATTTTAATAAAGTGACCAAAGGAACCTACCGGGCCAAGAAATCCTATTTACGGTGTTTAAAATGATTTCTAAGCATTAATTAACTGCTTTATAAATTTTTGTAGAAATAACTTTTTAACCCTTTCGTTTCCATTGTAGCCATGCGATTCAAATAATCATAAAAAAGATATTGCATTTATGAGGTCTGTATGCAACCCATGTAGAACTATGTAAGGTACACTTACATTCTAGTATGTTCAGAGAACATATATTAGTACGAGAAGAACGTTCTGTTAATTTATTTATTTATTTATTTATTAATCAATAAACGGGCTATGTAGCCCTTTACAACAGTAAATGTAAGATAAATTTGGTGGCACAAATAGTCACAGACTGACTCCTAAATTTTAAACTGATCACATTGTATCGACAGTAAAATTCAATCCCTTGGTTTCGGCGAAGGGAAATACAAAAAAACCCAAGTAGACAAAATCTAAAGTATTGAGCAACGTAAGTATAATAAGAAAGTTACAGAGTAGCAGATAAACAGATCGACTAGAATGAGCTACAGAAACTGTATATTTAAGATTTGACCCTTGACTTAAAAATATCAATAGAGGATTCATTTCTGATATCTGCAGGAATAGAATTCCACCTACGCTTCACTCTATTCAAGCAGGAGTTAAAACTGTAGTTCGTTCTAGAATCACCTTCCTCAACTTCACGAGGGTTACGTAGAGTATATGGTATATGTCGCCGTACTAGGGCACTACTTAATATGTCTGAGTCCATGGTTCTGTTAATTTATTTGAAGGCTAGAATGCAGTCATGATATTGATGCAAAGATTTGATCGAACCAATATTTAATTCCCTAGCTAATTCATCATATTCGTGATCAAATCGATGCATAGGCCGACCCATTTTATACGCAGCATATCGAAGAAACCCGTGTTGGCTTGACTCGGGTATAAATTAATTAAATTTTTAACAATAGGTTTCTTATAGTCAAAATCCGATTCTTAAATAATAATTCGGGAATGAAAGGGTTAAACCCTTTTGTTTAACGTACAGTGCTCATACATGAGCAGATCGAGACAGTCACCTTATGTATACATAGTATAATGCGACTGTTTAAATTTTGTATAATACTACGAATATATGCATACCTATATATAATACGTCACTTAGTGTGTCAATATGTGTATATTGCAGGGGGGGGGGGGTCGAGTCGTGCGTCGTAATCGAAACGAATAGAGCGACGAGAGCACGCAGCAACAGCAGCAACAGGCCGCTCGGCTGGTTAGAGAGGGAGAGAAAAAATCGGGATAGACACTAGAAATAGGGGAGAGGATGTACAACATGAAAAGGGGAGAAATTGTGTCGATGTTGATGGTGTTCTGTATTAGTGTTGAGTGACTTAATGAAAATAGAAAGGCAGCAAGCGATTTTTTATTGTAAGAGATGTTTCATGTGAGCTCATCTTTTTATATATATCTATCTGTCATATTGAGTATAAGTAATTATAGTAACATTGGTTAGAAAAAAAATTTTCTAATTATGATATAATGTGTCTCATGATAATCTGATGACGTGCGCCAAAGTTAGTGTAAAAAATGACCTCAAAACAAGATACAATATATTTAATCGCAACTAGTAAGATATGTCTTTTATAATTATAACACGTCTGATAAGTTTTTTTTCTTAGCATTCATCGATATATAGTATCCACAACTACATTTTGTTTAATATCAAATACAATAAGAGATAGCAATCAGCTTTTTCTTACCTCCTTCGCATTTCAATCATTAAGATTCACGATACTAAGAGTAATTTTAATTACATTTCAATTACTACTCAATAAATTCTTAATCAAGATTTTTTCACTTGAAAGGCTTCGAATGGCTGAGTTTCCATTCGCTATTTCGAGTAAAAATACCACTTTTCTGAATTTAGAGAATAAAATTCTCAAAAAATGATATTTTAAGGGATCATTCTACTTTAGACGCTCAAAAAAAGGCTATTTTTGTGAATTTGTTTAGAGGTACTATGATAGATATTGATACAAGATTTGTTGGGTTTAATAAACACACCGTCGAAATACACAAACAAAATTTGAACTCCCAACGAACTTTCAAATAACTCTAAAAACTCTCATTCTCGAAAAGCATGTACGCGATCCAAAGCCATCAGTCAACGAACCCATCTCCCTCAACCACCGTTTAAATTCACAATCCAGTCCACACCCGCACACATACTCCCTTTCACCATCAACTCCGCGCACTAAAACAAAAAGAGGGCAAAGCAAGCCGAGCAAGCAGGCAAGCAAACAAAGCAAAAACGGGAAAAAAAAGGAAGTAAAGTCACCAGGCACCCGCGCAAACGCGCAGTCAGCGAGAAAGACGCTCTAAAGCTAACGCGATCACCGCGCGAGCTCGGCCCGCTCGCACAGAAACATAAAGCCCCCTTCACAAACGATTATTTTTACTCAGCCGAGCCGCGCGGGCGGGAGAGAAAAAAAGACGCGACAAAGAGAGAACGTGCACCACCGAGCCAAAAGACAGAGAAGACAGAGAGAAAATAGAAGAAAACGTGACTGCTATTTTCACACAGAAAGAGAGAGAGAAAAAGCGTAGGTGCGTTACCATTTTTTTTCCTTATTTCCACGGCGATGCTCTCCTCTGTTTTTTTTTCTCTGCGATGCCGCTGTGCCATTGTCGCGAACGGTTATTAGCTAGCAAGAGAGAGCGTATCAACGGCCACCAGCGTCTCTCGCATTGAATTCAACGATGGGCTGATGCGCCGCCGCGTGCGTCTCTGTTTGTTCGTTTTGTTCGTGCGTTGCGGATGGAGAATGCTGCTGCTGCTGCTACGGTGATGCTGGTTAACGATTTCCAGGTGCGATGCGGTTTTGGATTTTAATAAAGGGAGATGCGGGATGGAGGTGTGCTTGTGTGTATTGAGAGTCGTTTGCGTGAGGATTGCATTTCTTTTGAATGGTTGTTGTAACACTGTCGAATGTTTCTATTTGGACTTTATTGTGCTGTATAAAATGATACGATTAAAGGTTAGCTTATAGAATTGATATACCGTCGAGATTTCTTTTTATTATTACACTCGACTGAATAAACTTAAGGGCGTCGATTGTTACTCCGCGAATTAAAGATTACAATATATCGTGCTAAATGTAATTCAGGTCTGAAATTCTAATTTGAAATATATTTAAGTTATAAAAAGTCAGTTAAAAGTTTATGATTATAAAACTTTATATTCAAAGTGCACGCAGACGAAATAATAATTGTTATAATCGCGGTAAAGTGGTATTTCTAATAGTAAAGTTTAAACTACTTTAAAAAAATGAAGAATGTTTTTCTTCGGGCGCACGGACCAAACATAACCTTCAAATATTGCTTTTGAAAAGCGTACTATTTATTTTACAATATTGGGAGTTTAAAGTTACCATGCGACCTCTGGCGGGTACACAGACGTCGTCCTTTTTTCATACATATAGATATAGTTTCCCATGTTAAAATACAAAACATGGCGCAGATGTGTGTACCTTTTCACTAGTAGTTTTCGTCCCCAATTGTATTTTTTATATTAGATCCGGCATTTTGAATTTTCAATGAATTTTCATGACTGTGGATTCGTAATCAGCAAAAACAGATTCTATAGTTTAATATTCATACTTACCGAGTATAAAAAATCGTTTAGACTGTCCAAAAAGTAAAGTTTTCTCAGCCTATAATTCAACAAATTTCTAATTCTACTCATCTAAATTATTACCTAATATAATAATTTGACAAAGTCTTTACTATGCTGCAGTACAATCCATTAGCAACGAGAGTGAGTAGGAAAAAGAGAAATTATTATTAGCGCCTCTTTCATGTAATTAGCGAAAGAGTGGACATTGTAATTGACTTCTCATTGCTATCAGCAGGACAAATTGATACTAGTGATATTAACCGTCGAGGCGGCAATATGCCTCAATGAATTATACTCGAGTAATTTACACAGTAAAAGAAAATTGTACTTTATTAATTCTCTGTCATACAGTACATATTATATAGTTTTACATACTAGTACATATTATATATACCGGGTGTCCAAAAAGTATGGAAACACCTAAATACTTTTTCAGCTAAAATACTTTTCCAACAGCTCAAGCTCATTCTTATAGTAACTTTCAACGAGGAATTCAATGGTAACCTTGAATTCGATCTTGAGATTGACCTTCAAGGTCATTTCAAGATCAACTTTCTTTTTAAATGACTTTTAGCTGAACTTCAAGGTCACCCTTGACCTACGACCTGAGCACATATTTGGACGTAAAATTTTCGTCTTTGATTCGGATGTTAAAATTTACTAGAGAAAAGACGTGTATCTTCTATATCTATATACATACATATATATGTATGTAAATATTCTTTCTCAATTTTCTTTCCATGTTATTTTCTGCAGTCGCGTAGTGATTGGTGGGTGCTAGTGTTATAATATAATATGATGATTGGAGAAATAATAATAACAATAATAACAATAATAATAATAACAATAATAACAATAATAATAATAGTAATAACAATAATAACAATAATAACAATAATAATAATAGTAATAATAATAATAACAATAATAACAATAGTAATAATAATAACAATAATAATAATAGTAATAATAATAATAACAATAATAATAATAGTAATAATAATAATAATTATGATGAGATATATAATAAGATATATATAACATTCTTAATTTTCATCAGTCGAGAAAGTATTAGATATCCATTTGAACTTATTACGGATTTTGTTGAAGTTCTGTCACACTTCTTTTCATTTGGAAAATCTTCAGAGTCGGCATCAACTTTAACCTATCCTGATTCAATCTATTCTTAATCCTGTTTTCTCCTTTTTAGATGTTACAAAAACATTGTTTAGAAAAGGATATCGAAATAAATCATCCTACGTAAGAATTTATTAGTCGACCCCTAATGTAATCTAAGAATTATTATAATGTTTATTCGCAAATCACTGCAACTAAGGATAAAATATAAACGAAATTGTAAGAAGATATCGGCTTCGTGTTATTTAAGAATACGTGTGAAGTTTAGTGTATAAGTTATAATTGGAGTGTGTGTTCTTAATCTACGTAATATGGGATGAATCGCAAAACCAAACGAACTTACGACTTTCGAAATTAATATAAATATACTTGACTATTTTTAAATATACTTTACTTCAAATCATCCCCTTATTTTCTTCCCGTTATAATGCTCTGCAACAGAAAATTCAAAGACCACATATATACGAAATGGAACAACAATCATCCATTCATTCGTTTAACCACCCATAAAAATCCCCATTAAAAAACATCAAACTCCCATCTAACCCATAAAAACCTGCATTCCCCAGCAACAAAGCAACGCAACCCCGATGCGCGCGTCGCACCTAACACCTACACCTCTTAACCAAAAGTCGCTCTAATAAAACGCAAAAACCGCGTCTCGCATTTCCGCGCGCTGAAAAGAAAAGACACGAGATTCCGAATAGCGTCGTAAAAATTCAAGGCGCTCGGAGCGCGGAAATCGCGAACAATGCGCGGCGCGCGACCGCGCGGGCTACACTTTATTTTCTAATTCTCGCGTGCGGCGCCACGGGGAGAACGGCGCATAATTGAGATCTTATCCCGGTAAGGGGCTTGCGAAGTGGTAGGAGGCGACGGGGAAATGAGCGGCTGGATTAATTGTTGAGGCATTGTTTGTTTAATTGTTGTAATTGATGAGTTGAGATCGAGCGCAGTGGTGTTTTCGTTATTAAAAATGTTGTTTGCGGGAAGGTGCATGCGTAGGGGATTTTATTAGACAAAGCATACCTTTTATAATTAGGTGCAGTTGAAATTGTACGGATTTATATGTAAAAGTCGTGTTTTTGTATAATAGTAATGCATTAAAAATGTTGTTTACGTAGAGTTGCATGAACGTACAGTGGTATTGGATTTATGAAATATACATTTTAAATTTAATGTGAAGTAATACTATACTGATGTTTATGAAAAAGTCATTTGTATATCTTCTTTAAACAGTATGAAATTATTTCCACTTTGCTAATATAGTTTTTGACAGAACATTATAAAAAAATTTAATAAATTTAATTTAAATATATAATAGTTTTGTTATTATGATAAGCCTTTGTTGTCAATGTTCAAATTATTTGGGCATCTAAATTATCTAAATTTTTAATGAATTTATCTGGAACTTGAATACGAAGTTATAATGCTGTTACATAAAACGTAACTAGATATTTCCGGTATACTTTCAATCATTTCCAATTTGCTATAGGTCAATCCGAATATCTGAATAAACTAATGGTCCACTTCTGGATTGCAATTTAAGAGTAAAAAAGTTTCTGCGAGGTAATAAAAATGATTAATGTGAACCAATATAAACGGTGAACCAATCTAACAACGACAATCCAAATTTAATCTGATTAATGTTTTATAGTTCGTACGTACGAAAACAATGAATTGTTAGTAAAGTAGGACAGAAACGCTAAACATAAATACGTGAAAAATAAAATGTGCAGGTATCTTCCCTAGAAAATGTTCTTAAAAATAGTTCACTTACTCGGTGGATGAAATTCGAAAACTGATTTCTCACGAGATTAGCTATTTTTACAAACGTATTCTGCGCACACCGAAAGTGCACGCTGCAATAATTTAAAATTACGTATTAATTAAGCGCTTTCGGCTGTGCGCGTTACTGTACGAGCGCGCAAATGCGTCCTCGAAATACATACAAACGACTTAACGAACTTATTAATCCTCGCTAACAACCGCAGTTAATTACAGCCTCGTAAGCATAATACACTGTATCGCATATGGATATCACTTTAGACCGTATATCACATTTTATAATGCTGTTTACATTTACATTTACAATTTTCAATGCGTACTTGCCTTCTTCGCAGCATTATTCAATTGATTTAATAGTGCAAGCTAGTCCAGAGTATTTTTGCTTTGAATGAATTCAAGGAATTCCAGTAGTATAATTGCTGGTATTTTTGGAAAGTTTTTAAAGCATATATATTTGATATGATTATCATTTCTTTGTCTCTTCTTTTAATTTTAATATTATCTATCCAAAAGTTGATTACACTATCTTACCTACGATAACTATCTTGTCTACATTTTTATCCGAATCATTCTATACATGAAGAAGTGAATGTTCGTAAATAGTAAGAAATTGCGAATTGTGAATACTGCTTAAAAGAATGTTATTATACAATGTTTCTAAACTATATATTTGTTAATAAAATCGGTTAAATTTAAGAAGCGGTGTGATAATTTGTTTAATATATTAAACACTACCCAAAAATGGCAAAAATCATGAATTATAAGAAAAACAAGAACATTAATTATAAATAATTTAATAATGCGCATTACAGCTTTTCAATAGATAATATTGACAACACTTTCACAAAATTCTTGGATAGCATAGCGATAAACCTTGAACACCTTGACATTTGATCAACTAGTAAAACCATCAATACCATTAAATTATTAAAAATTTATTCATTAACTTGTACAACAGTTCGTAACTATACATTTACTAATAATCGTTTAAGCCACGTTCAACGGCTCCTCTCTTGATCTCAACGTGTAACTTGTCGGCACGCACCAACGGTTGTACTTCAACATTTTGTCTCCGATTCTTGAATTCCAGGCGAAGCAGAATTCGCGCCTCTTGTTCTCGCTGATTCGCACCTTAAATTCCTGAAACCAGCGGTACTTCATCTCGAGTCCATCGAGCTCCAGAGCTCTGTACTTTTGTTGTCCATCAGCGGCGATCCTCTGAACTCGGAATCCCTTGCAGTGCGTGTCGATTACCGAGTTGACCCGGCAATTTCCGGTGACGACCAGCAGCTCACCACCATCCAGATTCCGCACTGCCACCCAAGTCGTATTGTACGGCAGCTCTAGAGTCAGGTTCATCCTCTGGCCCTGGCTGTCGAATTGAAGACAGTGCACCTGACCGCTGCCCAGCAACACGTCCTCCTTCAGTGGCCTGCCCTCGTACACCGTGATCTTATGTCCCATGGCCGAAGTCCAACAGACGCCAAAGTGCTCGTGGGCAGTGGACAGCGAGAACATTCCATCTATCAAGCTGTCCATCATCGTCCGGTTGGACACGAGCTGCTTGATTTGTCCCAAAGTATCGACGTAAGACAGGGTCCAAGCTGACGGCTGTTGATCTTCGCTTCTGGACAGCAGCACGTCCTCAGCAAACACGTAGTAGTCCTTTTTCGAAGTCTCAAGATCCGTGGGCAGCGCAAACCCATGCGTTGTGGCTGGGAAGAGCTTGGGATCGCCAACTTGTCGGCCCTCGATGTCGTAGGTTATCATGCATCTTGGTAGCTGATCTCCGCACTTGTCACTATCGGAGATTATGATCTCGAAACTGTCGCTGTAGGGTATGAGTTGGGGACTGGTGTTGAATGGAGGTTCCGTGAACTGTCTGGGAAACGTGAGCCTCGCAACGACACTGCAGTTGAGCATGTCGACGAGTACGAGTATAGACCTCTTAGCGAGGGGTGAATCCGTGTCTTTCTTCATGAAACCATCCGACCAGATTATGGCTCTGTCTAGGGTCATGGGCCACAATTCGCTACTGAACGCCCATTCCACGGTGTCCTCGTTGGATATGCTGATGTTTTTGCAGGTGTTCCTGCGGACAACATCGGGAGACGACCACTGCTCCATCTCCAGGTTGCACGAGTAATACACGTCTGGTCTACGATTCTGGCACACCAAGTAAGACAAGCCGTCCTCATCGTCGGCAAACAATCGGTTTCCAGTACTGACGCCGTAGACCGGAAACGAATCCGGGAAACTCCAGTTCCTAGATAAAGTTCGCACCTCCGAACTCACTTGATGAGCATTTGTTTGGCTTCCCAGCAGCAGAGCGAGGCTCACGACGATGATGAGCTCGCGCAGAGATAGCATGACTACGTGAAGCGAGTCGCCGTGTGAGATTTCAATTATCTGTAATGGTTTAAACAAAAATACGTTTTCATTGAGTTTTTAATTTACGGGGACAGAACAACGTTTAGGTTTGTTGTTAATACATTTTAAGGGAAAAATAAATCATTCATAATGTAATAGAACAAACTGATTTTTAAACTGAAGGTCATTATAGGTTCCCTTGACTGGTCATAGTGGATACCTGTATATTTCTTTATGTACCGCAAGGTTTGGAGAGTGAAAATAGTCGGTTTTGGAAGAAATTGTATTTCATATATGTATATATTTCAAGGAGATGAGATTCCCAGGATGGGTTTAATGAGATTGAACAATAGAAAGTTCTTTGATAATACTGTTGTTTATTGAGCCGTGGTCGATACGTATTTTATCCAGACTCAATCTGCGTTTACATACAACTAATGTTACACCACCTTTCTAAATTTGAAATTGTGAAAATTTCACTAATTTTGCTAGTAAGTACATATTTTACTGACAAAATAGTGCATATTCACTGATTTAGTAGTTAATACTAAAACTCACTAGTCGAATTAGTGAAAAAAGTTAGATTCACTGGTTCACTAGTGAATATTCACTGTTTAATTAGTAAATATTTACTTTCACTATTTCACCAGTGAATTAATGACAATATGAGCGAGACCTGTTTTTCCGATATTTGTATAATTATCATGTTCAGTCGTTTTAGACACTAACTTTTCATGTTTGTATGAACATTTCAAATTATTTAAGTAACAATAACAACTATATTCAATTATTCATTTCTTATCAGTCTGAGAGAAATTAGTAAGGGAAAAATCGAAAGCAGCTTAAATATAAGTTTAAGAATTTTCTCATGTAGGTATCCCGTTAGGCAAGTGGCTAAGATGATCGACTGTCAACTCAGAGAAACAGGGTTCGATTCCCCATCGAAGCAGTATTTCATTACATTTTTAATTTCTTACTAATTTTAATAATGAATGACATAATAATACTAAATTAATTAATATTTAATACCCGTAAGTAGTTAGTAAATATGTGTAATATATTTAAATGTTTTAATTGTTCAATTTTTTAAATAATGAAATCTCACTATTTCTTGGCATAGAGCGTTTCTTACACATAAGAATTATATACACGTTATTATTGTACACAATTTAGCATTGGTCAAATTATATATAGATATATTTGACCAATAATTACGTGTACAATTCTTATGTGTAAGAAACTCACTCTCTTATTATGAAATAGTGAAAATTCACTGGCAAACAGTGAATATTCACTATTTTGAATAGTTATAACTCAGCAACTAAAAAACAGTGAATATTCACTATTTGAAATAGTGTAATAACTTTTCACTACTTGAAACCGTGAAATTTCACTGTCGAAATAGTGAAATTTTAACATTCAGTAAATTAATTGAAACATTTATATATATTAAAATAAGAAATAAATTAAAAATGTGATAAAAACTTCTGCGATGGGGATCGAACTCTTGTTCACAAGGTTTACAGTCCAACGTCTTCACCACTTGCCTACGTACGTTGTTTGCATAGAGTAAATTTTATACCTCTTATAATGTGCTGCGAATTTAACTGATATACATATATTGATAAGAAGGTACTTCTGATACTTGAATAAATTTTTTAGTTGCACATTACAGCAAAAATTAATGTTCAATTTAATTATAATTTAATTATGAAAAATTAATAGTTTTAGGCATTTTCAAATTCTTACAAAGGAAATATGGATTAGAATCATAATTAAGAGATTATTTGCACCATTTTTATTAGTTCATTAATTAATTATTTTGTTATTACATAATAAAAATAATAATTAAAGTTCATGAAATAAAAATAATGTTAACTGAAATTAGGTTATGATATACCAACTCAAACCGTACTTTACCGGTTTTTCTACTTATGTATTAACTACCAAACTAGTGAAAAATCACTATTGTTCTAGTAAATACAGTTTTGACTGACAAAATAGTGTAATTTTCACTGTTTCGCCAGTGGAATTATTTTCACTAGCTAAAATAGTGAAAAGTTCACTATTTCAAATTAAGAGAGCAATATGCCTATTTCTTATAGTGATTCTTTTTCACTATTTCAACTAGCAAATATTCACTATTTTGCACTGACATACTTTTCACTGATTCAATAAGTGACTTTTTACTACGAATTAGTGAATTTTCACTGGTTCAAATTTAGAGAGCGTATAAATATATACAAACACTCTCAGGCTCATACTGTTTTTTGCATAGACTCTAAATACATATAAACTCGCGCGCGCTTCTGCGTGACGTCAATTGAAATTAATTATTTGATATTACGATATTTTCTTTCGCCGATATACAGCTTGTCGCTTAAGCATAAATAGGATTATCCGATTTCGCGGCTTGTCATTTACTCTCTTAATTTGAAGTAGTGAAACCTCGGAAATTTCACTGTAAAGCAGTGAAATATCACTGTTTCGCAGTGAGAACTCAGCAACTAATTCATGTAGTGGTTGAGTTTTCACCGCGAAACAGTGAATTTTCACTATTTCAAATTAAGAGGGTAATTTTACAAATTCAGTCTAAATTTCATCGAGAGTATATCGATCGTCAAAGTAATCGCAAGTTCTCATTTGTACTTAGGTAGCTGCGCAATATCAGCATGAGACGTCCGTAGTCTTGACAGGAAACACGCACTTCTCGGCAGTTCGTTGTTGGCGCGTACCGGAATATCTCGCAGCTTCAAATGTATCTGTGCGGTGCTTTATGTGTATATGTGCACGCTGGAGTTATACTCTCCAAATTAGACACTAATTATACAAATCCCCACATTATATTCGTGCGCTATACTCCTATAATTATTTAATTAATAAATACTTTATTTAACACTTATCCCTTACGGGTGTAACAGCGTACTTTTATATATTTGAGTGCCTTTGCGTACCGATCGCTCGGCGTCCCCGAATTGCTCTGCCGAATCAAGCGGACGCTCAAGCGTCGTCATGCACACATACTTTTCACATGTATACGAGATTACCATAGCTTTAACTAACGCGGTATTTCGAATCGCACGCTCTCACTCGAGCACATTATCAAACCTCTACAGATTAGAGTTTCTGATGTTTTCTGTTTGTGTTTACATTCCGTATCTTCAAGTTATCAATGTAAGAATTTGAAGAAAAAGATGTTGACCGGAGTTATTAATTAAAGTTTATTGAAGATAACATTCTTCGATTTTATTAAATTTTATTGTAAACTATATGGCTCTTATATACTTAAACTTTAATTCCCACGTTATAGCTGCATCATTATACGTATTTTGAACACAATGAAACCTTGTAAATCACAATCCGGTTGTCTTGACTCTCAAAGCCTTGTGGTACCAATAACAAGAAAAATACAGATTTCCATTGTTAAAATGAAACCTTAGAAATCCCAATCCGGTTATTTTGATTTTTATAACCTTGTGGTACTCATAACAAGAAAAATACAGATTTCCAATATTAAAATTAAAGGAGACCTTGTGACTTATAATTTAAATAAAATATTTTTATGCCCATCTGAACGAAAATGGCCACTTTTTTCCCTTAAACGCGAGACCAAAGTAACACTTTTTCCCCGCAAAAAGGATTAATGGGAAAAATTTACGTTTTTCCCGTAAGTGTGGGAAAAAAGTGACTTCACTAAAAACTAGTCCAAATCCCTTTATTTCATCAAGTTCTACTAATAACCCTGATTTTCGATTGTCTTTTAACAATATAAGTTATGTTTTACCCAATAAAATTAAAACATAGACATTTTATACAAAATTTATTAGAACACACCGCGCACCGAACTCGTTTTCAAACATTCTATGTCAGTCCATTGTATTTCCATTAGTCCCGCTTACCAAGTCAAAAAATGGCCACAGTTGAGATGGGCATAAAGTACTATATGTAACTCGAAAAAAAAGTCGATTTTTCCCTCGGAGGATATTGAGAGCAGTAAACTCACCCGCGGGAAAAATATTCGACTTTTTGCCCTTGTTACATAATGTACTATTTCTGTTATATTTTGATAAATATATTTAAACTTATCCAAAAGAATGTATTTTTTTTGTTAATTCAAGTAACCATATATCTATCTTCTATCTATTAATTCGAGTTTATAATATTTAGAAAAAATCTAACTGAATAAAACTGTAATTTCGCTTACTTTAGTAAAAATCTCTTCAGCATGCAGTTGGCTTGGCGGTCAACGTTGAACTGTTTCATTAGAGGAAAGAAATTCGCCTTCAGACTTACGATACACAACATACGACAAAATTAGATATCTGTAAAAAAAAAACTATCGAACATGAGTAAAGTCAGATAACTCTCAAACAAATGAGGTCAAACAGTATAATTTGAATGTTATTTTCAAGAACGCTATGAAATATTTATTATTAAATTTTAATAGTATTCACCCAAATTTTACGACTACTGGATAATTTTCAGAAATTCAGTTGTAACCACGTTTGCAGCGATCATTCTTATCGCGTTGTAGATTTCATATTACGACATAATAAACAAAGTATATTTGAATTTTCTTACGTAGCCGTAAAGTAGATAAGTAGATTAAAAAACCAATGGTATAATATCTACGTAAATATACATGTGAATTGTATTTATTATATAATTCTTTATTAAGCTTAATTAATTAGAAAACTATTCATAGGGATATCCAAACAGTAGACATATTTTGGGAAAAGTCATTTCATAATAACTCTAA
The DNA here is from genome assembly GCA_949152435.1 of Gastracanthus pulcherrimus. NCBI lineage: Eukaryota > Metazoa > Arthropoda > Insecta > Hymenoptera > Pteromalidae > Gastracanthus > Gastracanthus pulcherrimus. The sequence continues at coordinate 5,711,251 of OX424572.1, forward strand.
ACCAGAATTATGTAATTGAATAGCATTTAAGAAATTAAATTATTTGTATCTTCACTTTTGCAATGTATTTATAGTTAGTAAAAAATAAACAAGAATTTTATTTATTTAATCTAAAAGGTGTAGCGTATATTTCTTGAAAATGTTAGCTTATAAAATGAAGATTAATGTCTCATACTTCAATATTTAATATAATAAAAACATAGGTTTCTTTATTGATATTAAAAAACATTGAACAATTACAATCTTAACATTTGAATGAATACAAAGAAACAAAGAAACAATCAACGAAACAATCATTTAATTAAATTGTTTGCTTAAGAAACATTACATAAATATCTGATTTCAGGCAATATATTTTGGTCCCGCCGTTTTCATTCCGAATAACAAACACAAATTTATTACATTTTTTGAATTACGGAATTACTCATTTAATTTACTCACAAACCAAATCACCAAATACCAGCATTCATAATCCCGCAATTATTCCGATCCATAAACACCCGGCGAAAATCGCGCAAAAACCACGCCAATTATCCAATCATCGGCGATATCGCTTCCTGCACATCCACTCGCAAAACTCGCCCTACGCGCGCAAAAAAGAGCGCACCAGTATTTCCCCCTATTAAACCCAACGTCCGCTCTCGCACGTGAAAAAACACGTAGCGCGCGCGCGCGCGCGAAAATTTCTCCCCGCACCTTCGTAATCGGGAGAACGCGAATAACGCGACCGAGATATTCAATTAGCGTGCGACGCGCGTGCACGCAGCGGAGTGTAAAAATCCACGGGCGACTCGCTCCCTTGCACCGCTCGGAAAATTCGTCGACTCCTCTCGGGCGACGCTAACGACGGGAATTAGAGACGCTTGACCTCGGCCTTTTCGCGTACCAGTCGTGGAGTTTCGAGGGCCAGGCAGGACTTTTCGAGGGCTTTTTCGAGTTTAATATGGTCGGAGAGGGGACTTTTTTTCTTGAGCTCGGCGCTGGCGAGGAGAGAAACTCAGCGTTGCGATGCGAATTAACGCGGGATTTTCAGTTTTGAGTTTTGTTCAAGTGCGTTCCGCAGTTTGCAATTAAGGTGGATTTGCGTTTTAGCTGGAATGCCAATTTTTGGTGTTGCGTAGTATATTGAAAGTTATAATTGAATTATCATTTTGAGAGTTGTAGGGCGTTTGGCGTTTGGAAATGAACCAAGTCTTAATCGGAGAAATTTGAATTTATATTCGAAGAGCCCATGAGAAGGGAGAGTGTCCCATTTATTAATTTTCAGTTTGGAACTACATTTTTACATTAAATTTGATATACCTCCTTTGTACTATAGCACAAAATATCGTCTCTTTATATCGTATATTACTATATTAGAGTATCATATTTTTATGATTTAAAAATTACAGAAAGAGTAATTTAAATTTACCAACTTTTCCCGTGCACCGCTTCGTTAATATAAAATATTAAACTTTTTATAAAATTTAAATACATTTTATACAGCCCAGATTTCATCGAAAATAACTGAAATTTTAACAGTACTCATATAATAAGTTACAAACGAAATTCGCTAAAAGTTAATTTGCATATGAGTTATAAAAAGTTTAATTAATATATACGGTAGTAAAAGTTACATAAAAAAACAGTTTTACTAATTTTATTTACTTGTACCGTGATTATGGCTCAACAAATTTGAAAAGTAATTATAGTTATTATTTGCAGTGAATTTCGTAGATTTATAACATAAAAAGTTACAATAAAATCAGTAAAACTTTCAATTTAGCTTCTAACTTTGAAATTTATTTATAAAATTAATTACATACAAATATTAGTTAACACTTGTTTTATAATTATAAAAAATTACCCTACCATTGTTTCCTAAAAAAGCTGAGAAATAAACTTTTTTAAGAGTAATAGTATACAGCTCCGACTGAATGTTGTACTTTCAAAATTTTCAGTTAATCATTCAACAATAATTAAGTGAGCTCGCATCACCAAGATGCGACGTAATGAGTATAAACATAAATTACCTTTCGTCAGCGTCTCTTTAAAATTTACACCGAGAGGTCCTCGAATATTCGAGAGAGCCTCGCACATATTTATATACGTATATATATATATATATATCTGTAACCGACTGCGAGAGAATTTGCGATTCAGAGCATTCGCGAGCAGACGAGTGTCAGTTATTACGGAACCGCGCACACGGAATTTTTGATTCTCCCTTTAAAAAGGTATTCGCAGTCGCGTCAGCACGTATACATACACACATGGGCTTTTTATTTTCAAAGCGCGCGAACGTCCCCGAGACGAGTGCTAAAAAATAACTCGCTGGATATCAGATTCGAAAAGTGCTCAAAATAAAAAATTGTAATGCGTGTTTGTAAGATTTTTTATTTAACTTCATCGTATATAGGCAATCGTATATCTTGTGCAAGTAGCTTATTGCAAGTTCTATTTTTTAAAAGAATATTAAGAACTTTTAATGTCGACTCTAGGAAGAAATCTGTGGGTCTATGGTACCCAAGCGATTTTCTTGTAATACTGTACTTTTTGCAATACAATTTTAAGACTTAGAAAAGGGTAAAACATTATAGCGTCTAAGGACTTTGTGTAAACACAAAATAGCAACGGTTATTAAGTATAGGTTAATTTTAAAGGCTTTTGGGTTTACCAGGCCCAAAGATGTACAAAACGTAACTTTTTACTGAAAGATAATTTTGAAATTAAATAAATGTGATAAACATTCATTATTAGTTTTTTCAGCCAATCAGTATCAAGCACCAGGGCCGTATCTGAGTCATAATAATAACTTTCTCCCGTACCTTTCCCATAATCAAATATTCTCAGGACAATTGACATTCATACAGCTTTATAAAAATAAACTTTGTATAAAAATCTATGAAAAATTATATAATTCTTTTTGATAAACTTTTCTATTACATTTTCTCAGTTTGAACTTTTTAAAAACTTTTTTATTAAAATTTGTTTGCCAAAATCTTTTATTGAAACTTTTCTCATCGCATTGTTTTGGTTTAAACCTTTTCATAAAACTTTTTCCGCAAAGTTGGGACGCGGGGCCCCGCATATACATAAAGTCGGTCCTAGAAAAATCACAGTGCCGAGATGCTCCGCATTCACAGTGCCTTTAACAGTGTATTTAACTATTTATATGTAATACATAAATAGTTAAATGCACTATGCACGTAATGTATAAATCCATTTTGTCAATAAACAGTCCAAGAAAACTAACCTTTCATTTCTGCCAGGATACAGATTCTGAACAAAAAAAACGTTTCATGTGCTTTGAATGTTCAGCATGAAAATACCAAGTACGAATATATATTGTTCAATATTTGATATTCAAATTGTATGAATGATGTTATATTTTTTATTACATTTGGCTTGCAGCAATATCGCAATAAAACCAGATTTTTGTTTTTCAACTTTTACGATTTATTTACTTTTCATTTATTTATTTTATTTTTGTATGCTATTTTTATATATTTATTCTACATATTATTTACGGAATATATTGTAAACAAATATTTAAATTATTTTTAATTGAATGTCCAACACTGTATAGAACCTTTCATCAATCCAACTACAATAAATTCTAAAAATATTAATAATATTATTATAATATAATAATAATAATATTAATTATTATTACTATTACTATAATATTACCGTGAATATTATACGATTCCTGCTTAAGTGAAACACTAAACGCAAGCTATCAACTCTCACCACGGCATAAGTAAACACTCGGCCATCCAGAAAACCTCCCAAAGCGCGCATATAATTCGCTCAACGCCGTTATCAATCAACGTCCTTCAGGACGAATCATATCCCCGGCTGCGAGCGCCAATTTGTCACCGGGGCGCCACCTTGTTTCCCGCCCGAGAAACAAATCGGCGAGAACCGATTCTCTCACGGCTACGTAATACACGAGGGACTCCACCGGCCCGAGAGCACACCTCGCGATAAATATTTATACGCGCGCCAGCTACGGCCGAGGAATTTCTGATTCACTTCGACCTCCGATGTGCGTTCGGCATCAAAGGTGGACCATATAATTCGTCTTGTTTCTCCTTCTCTCTCTTGTGGACGAATGACCTTCCCTCGAAGAGGTTTATAAATGGCGAGCGTTTAAGGAGGGCCAGGGAGGGGGGGAGGGTTTCCGGCTTTCTCTCCCGGGGAGGGGCGTGCAGCGGCCACTTAAAGGGTCGCGAGAGTGGAACGGGAAATGGCCGACGTTTCCGGATTCGCGGCTTTCTGGGTGAGCGTTCGGATGCTCTGGGATCTTTTATCATTTTGGTAGGCTGGGGGAGTTTCGAGGAATGTTTGGGTTTCTTTTGGTGGGTGTACGGGAGAGAGGGGAGTTAAATTTCAGGGGAGATGATAATTCATTGTTGCTTGTTGGGTTGCTCGCGACGCTTCTGGCGAGATGAGAAGCACTTAGAGGAGTGTGGAATGCGTTAATTTGAGTGGGTTGTGAATGGTGTACACTCAGGATTTGAGACCGATTTTTTCGTACTTCGAGTGCTGATAAATGTAATGTATTGTGATAAACTCTATTGTGAAAAAATATGTACTTACTCAGAAGTACTAGAATTTGCATTTTGAATTAGTTCTGAATTGAAATTCACTAGCCAAATTGTCCTAGTGGATCAACATTTATCTTTTTTTTTTCTTTTTTAAATAAGGTCTCATTTTGTTCCTTGAATAATTTTACGGAGGTCGATTTGCCCATGGAAAAATTAAAAAGTAATCAAACAAAATCCATAAAATTACATCTTTAATTAAAATTATACTTACAGCTAAATTGCTATGAAATTCTAAATACATAATGTTACAAAGTCTGAGAAGCATACAAGCTGAAGCATTTTTTTAATCCTGGCATTTTTCTATTTTTCAGGTAAGCATATCGACAACTGCAATAAATATCGTTCAGTGAGTAGATACAAAATTTATAATCAATTGTGTATAAATTAATCATTATGAAATATGCATCGGCGAAAAAAAGAATTGCCCTGGACCGAAGAGTCGAAAGATCGTAATTACTCGAACAGTCAGTAATTTTCAATTATCGCTTAAAAGTCGTCTCTCGCAGCCGTTATTAACAAAGATTATCTCGCTCGCTTCTCAATACCTACTAGTGAACCTCGACCCAAGAAACTTTAAATTAGCGCCAGAATGTCCATGTGAATTGTAAATGCAGAAGAACGTCGATAATAAAGCGCGGCGAACTGCCGGCTGCAGTTCAGGAAAAAAAAAGCAAAACTTCCGATAAGTTTCCCTCTTTCTCTCTCCGATGAGGAGGAAAACGCAGAGGAGCAAAATGAGAGGAAAAAAGAAAGAAGCGGCGGAGGATTAAAGTAATTTAAACTGAGTGCCGCCGATGAACGCGCGGAAAAAAGAAGCGGGAAAGAGAGAAGAATAAGGAAATAAGAATGGCACGGAAAGGAGGGAATTACGGAAAAAGAAAGAGTAAAAAAGGGAGGGGGGTCGAATTACAAAAGTTATAGCGAAATAACGAGAAGGGAGAATTACTGCTCTTGGGCTGCGCGAGCGCGGTAACGGAATACAAAGTCGGAATGAAAAATGAATGTAAATATTTATATAAAACACGGGCGCAGGGCGAAGAAAATTTTAATGCGCAAAAAAGAAATCGAATGAATAATCTTCCCTTTTTAATAGTAACGGTTTCAATATTTCAAAATAAATGATTAAAATTATTTGTATTTCTTTATTGATATTTATTTATTTACTTACTTATTTAAATAATCCAAAAAGTTACAAAAATGTATTATTTATTCATTAAATTATTTATTATTTAATTATTCATTAATTTATTTATTTAGTTATTCGCGGATATCGCTGCCACTTTCTACATATTCCTCAAATATTTAATTAAATTGTAATATATATCAGAATCAATAGTTAATATTCATATAACACTTATGGCTTTGTACGCGGCTAATCAGCAACATAATTAGCGCATGAATAAATTAAATCCGTTTTTGGACAGAAACAAATTAAAAGGATTATTTATGGAAAAGGTAATTTAAATGCATCAACTATACACCGAATAAGCTTCGGTTATAATTATCGAAGTCGGGGATGTTTTCGTTGTTTAAAACGAGGCAATTTTCCCCGTCCCTCCGCCCTGACGAAATCAGCAGTCAAATCGGTATGAATTAGTCAGCGTCTTATCTTCGGGGTTGAGGGGGCCTCGGAGATGGGAATTAGAGTTCGCAAATCCCCGGGTAAATAATACAAGCGTCTTAATCATCCGGCGCGGCGCCTGCCGTCCCTCTCGAATCGCTTCAAACGAGGCGCAAATGCAAAATCCAATATTATCTAGATAATCCAGATGAGCCAATGCCGCGTCGGCCTTGAATTATTCGTTGACGCTCGGAGACGCAATGCTGCATGCGACGAATGTAACGCCGCGATTTACGTTGACAGACGCGGGTGTGCGCGGATTACGCCGAGAATTTTAATTAATTTCGGGGTTTTGGAGAATTATTGTAATTTTCAGGTTGCTTCCCGGGTAGAAAGTTAAACTGCTTTCTAGACTTTGCAAATCTGTTAATGCTGGTTAAGGAATTATATAGAAATTAGTTTAAAATTATATGTCTTTTAGATAGTTTTTAGCTAGAATCTGCTTAATATTCTAATAATTATGAAATTTATAAAATAAGTAATTTATATGTTAATTACAATTCTTGTTTCTTGTAGAATGTGCCTCTGGTCGAAAAATTTAGTAAAATTAAAAATTCACTTAGAAAAACGAAAAATCGCTCATTGACGGTAACTATGGGAATATACAACTTTACCATTGAATTATTAACAATCTTATAAAAGTCGAAATGATAACCTCTTACAATCATACTAAATCAAGTATTATACTAAATTAAATCTATTGGTATTAGGTTAGGTTATTTGTTTACATAAAGTCGCATTTGAAAAGCATCGCATACATAACAAGTATCAAAGCCCCGAGTAAAGTTGAAATGTCTTTATGAAATATATGTTATAAATTATGTAAAACATAAGACATAATAATTATTGTTGTTTTAAAAATCATAGTAGAAACAGAAAAATGTAAGTATTGAAGAATTTTTCGAGAAACCCTAATTTGTAAACAGATATTTGTAATTTTACAATAAAGTTTTATTACAATCACAAAATTTTTGTTCGGGGAATATAATTGGTTATCAAATACTTGTTGTAATACAGAGCGTATATCTATATTTATATATGTTCAAAAATTGTTATTTGATGATAACAATATTTATATTAGCCTCATACTACATTGAACATTCAGTGAAGTATTTACATTATTCAAAACTAATAAATTATTAAAACGTAATATAAATAAACTAGATTTGCATTTGTATTTGCTTGAAGCATACTCTAAAGCAGATTCTAGCCAGATATTAACTATAATTTGTTGTATTTTTATCTTACATATCTGGCTAATAATCAATAAGTTAATTAGTTAAAAGCTAAAAGCAGATATTCTATAGCTAATTTTCTACCAGAATTAAATTGCCATATAACAATATTTAAAATATTTCAACATTTCTGCCTTTGAGCTCTATTTTAATAAAAATGTAAATTTTGAATTTTGAATTTCAAGTAAACATTGCGTGAATTAAAATATGTAAATTTATATATATTTGGATTTCTTCTTAAAAGCTGTAGATTTTAAATTTTCCGTTTAATTTTTTTTAATACCAGCATGTTATAAATTTACAAAAAAAGTTAAAACTGTTGAACTACAAAGCTTTTGTTATTAAAAAATAAAATTTTGTATGACAGAGCTTTAAATTATAGTTTATTTTTGGAATTGAGAGGTAATTTGACTGTAAAGCTCTAAAAAATTACCAGTCTTTTAAAAAAGATTTGTTAGCGTAAATAAAATTTTGTTCTTTACATGGAGTCTGAAGTTTTTACACATTATACCATACATCAATAAATATTTCAGAGACATAAAAAATCTTTTTTTAATAATAATTTGGTACTATTAGAAATAAACAATGGTTTCTCAAATTTCTCAAATTTCAAAACAGATACATTGAACTATCGACAGTTTGTTAATTTTGTATTGATCAAAATAATTCTCATGATCTCGACTGCACCGATATGTTTAACGATTGAAAAATCCAAATATTTTTTAATTGTTATACTTTTCCTAAAATCACCTGCAGAAAAATACCAATTTTATAAATATAACATTTTTAGTAATAAATCAACCTCCACTAATCAACGACTCAATAACAAACAAAAACAACGTCCCAAATCCAAAAACTCCCAACCATTGATAAACAAGCGCAGCAGCTCAAACCTCGCAAAGCCGGACCCAAACTCTTTAAAGCACCGCCAAAAGAAGAGCTAAAACCTTCAGGGCTCGGAGACACGGAAAAATCGCGGAACAGAGCTAGCCCGCCAGCTCGCGAAGTATACTGGCAAGGGGAAGAACGGCAAGTCGTCGTCCCCGCGGCTGTCAGATCCAGAGCCTCGCCTCGCCTCGGCGCTGATTTACAGACTGAATGAAAGTCCGAGGGCGTCTTTCGACCCTCTCTCTCTCTCGCTCGCCGCAAAGTTTGCGCCGCGGGGCGAGAAAAGTCGCGACGCGAATAAACGCCGAGCCGTGAGACAGCGCGGCTCATTCATAAAGGTCGCGAGTCACCGTGAATTCACTTCTCCGCGAGTTCGTGTATTGCGTGATTTTTGGGACTGGGATGGAGTTTTATGGCTGATGATGATGATTAAGATGTGAATTGTTGTTTATTGTTTACGGTTGAATGTGGAGCGCGGGAGAGATACATAATTATTGCAAAATTAGAAAAATAAAGTAATGTATGCTAGTAATTTAGTGGCATTGAATTAAACGCTCTTTCATTATTCACTTTTATGGGTTTCGTGAGCTGTATACTGGCTAGTTGCTCGCTCCCGTTTTGTGCGTTACCGGCGGCTACCCCCCACTACGTGGTCACGTGTCGCGCGAACCTATACCCCTCGCTCCCATTGTCAAATTTCTGTATCGCACGTGCTTTAATTTTTGCTGCATTGTTTCTACGATTATTTCGTGCCATTTTCGACAGTAAATCAAGATCTTTTATTTCAAAATTTGTATATGTTTTACAATGAATTATTTTTCCTAAATTGCACATTTATAGACTGTGATCGAATTTAGCACCAGCAGGTGAAAATAATTGTTTTGTGTTCACCAAAAATGAAAGGTGAATGTTTTTTAATAAATGACGAATTGGATAATACTTAGTAGTTTTGGTAAAAGGAAAATTAATGTTTAACCTTCTATTTCAAAGTAAAATTTAAGACAACCTAATTTGACACATATAATTTGTGTGTTACATTTAGAAAAACAGACATAGGTATAATCTAAATCACTTTTAACTAACTAAAACTATCCTTATATATTTAGATATATTTTTATATTAAAACTACAAAAACATATTTTTTGGAATAGTATAATGTCTCAATATTAAAGGGTTAAGCTAATATTAATTTCTTTCTTGGATTATGATGGAAATTAAAGCTTCTTTTCGCAACAATCAGGGACTGCCTTGGTCAAAAAGTAGTGCATTAATATTCATCTTTCGATTAAGCATTCATGTAAAATATAAAAAGTGCGTAAAATCGGAAAGCCAATGCGTCCCCGCGGCCTTTCAGGCCGTCAAATTGCCAAATATCCCGCGGGAAATTTCAGCGACTACACACGCGACGACGAAGATGGATGTCTTCTTATCGGCCGCATAAATCAACGATTTTTGGACTGTGCCCCCCTTTCCCGTCCCGTTTTTTTTTCTGTCCTCGCGACCCCTCGCAGAAACTGCGAGTGTCTCTGTCGGGGCGTTTGAGAAGGGGCGACGACGACACGATGACAACGACGCAATTGTCTTTGAAGGATTTCCCTTGTGATAATGAAAGATAGGCCCCCTTGATGAAGTTTTCCCTTTTCTGTTTGCTCCTTTTGTTTCTGGAGATGTATATATATGGGCTTAGGCAGCTGATGTACGGGATTTCCGTTGACGCACTTCAAGTGAAAACATAAAACTTGCTCTCATCAAAGTAGGAAGTCTCATCTGAAGGTCGATTATACCCCCGCTCGTACAGTGATGAAGAAATACATTTTCCGACAAATCACTCTAATGATCACATTATTTATGCAATGAATAAATAATTTTTGGTAACTAAATTTTAAAAAACAACTAGGACCCTTTTTACAGTCATAAAGAAATATTATATTTTAAAAGAAAAGCTTTCATAATACCAGAATTTTCTTTAAGTAGGCAAGCCTGGGTTAAACTCCAAATAAAAATTTTTTTACCAGTCCAGGAAACTCTTTATGTTTAAAAGCAATCATACAAAATTATTATGCTATAAATACTTAGTAATATTTTTAATTTTACTGCTGTAAAAAATCAAAATCTTGACTTCACGCGTCACAATATTTTCAATACTACATTTATTGAAGGAACTTTGCTCCTCGCAGGATTCTTAATGGTAAACAAAAAAAATTTTTGTTACGGTGGTACTTATGTATTTTGTAGCATAAAGAGATGTAAACAAATTTTTAGCTTTGCTGGTAAATGTTGCAGCTGCATGGAACATTACAGAAACTATGATTTCTCAGCAAAAACGAATTAATTGAACTTCCAAACTTTTATCATTTCCTTAGTTATAATATAAAATTCTTCACTCTCGTTCCTCTATAATTATAAAAACAACCCTACATTCATCATCTACGTTTAATTAAGCTAAAAACATTTTTCAAACATCAGCAATTTTCAAGCTTCAAATCCACCTGAAAAACGCATAATAATCATTCGGATAGGATAAAAATTCCGCTTCGCAGAGTGATTCCTCCAAAAAAAAGGTCTTTCTTGCCTCCACCGCGCGGTAATTCGCGACCACCTGAAAAAGGAAGAAGCTACAGCAGCTAGCGCTATGTATACGCGCGGAAAAACCGCTCTAATGGGCCGGAGGGAGGGGGGGACGTCCGTTTTTCCGGGCATAAATCAGCTGCCGCTGCTGGCGGAGTGACTCGACGTTTTCAAATGAGGCGTCCGGCGGCGGCAAGCCCGAGGGGTCGCGGATTTCAATTCTAATTCTCAGCGCCGGCCGCCGAGGGAAGACGAGAGAGAGAGAGAGAGAGGCTCAAGGCTTGGCGCTGGCCTTTTATCTTACGCGGGAGCCGGCGAGCGTCTCTCGCTCTGATCCTTTTAATTTACTTGGCTCCTGCGGGTTACTCTGAGCCTTTGTGGGAGGCAAGAGGTCACGGGGCTGCAGCGGGTCTGGGCGGGTTGTGTAAATGGCGGATTTGCGGTGGAGAGGAGGGGGGGGGGGGTTTCTTTTTTAAGGTGAATTTCGCTGGTGGAGATTGAATTTTTTAAGGGCGGATGGTGGGAATTTCGAAGCGTTGATTAAAATACTTGAATTGCGGTGAATTTGAATTTGGCGCGCAAGTCCTGGTTTTAAGGACCAATCGGATGAGGTTTGTCGGACTGAAGTGGCATGAGTTCTTTTCTGGGTTAGGATTTGGGCAACATTGATATTTATTTAGAACAAAAATACGCACAGTATTGCTTTGTCAAAGAAATTGAATACGACAAGATATTTTACGGCTAGAAAATTAATAACAAAAACGAGAATGTGTGATTCTGATTGTAGAAAATTTGTTGTAATATTTACACAAATAGTATTATAAATTTAGCTAATGCCTACATTTCTTATTCATATATTTTAAAAACAGTTTTCCGAGTGGATACGTAAACTTGTAATATAAAAAGGTAAAATTTCAAGATTTAATGTTTTGAGGTTACGTGGTGTGTTGATTAATATATTAAATGGAAATAAAGTGGGAGAAAACACGTTTCATCGAAACGAAAGAACTAGTCATTTATTCTACGCAGTTTCTACTTTACAGACCATTTATAATAAACAGATTGCTACCAGGGATAAGTATACGTAATTTGTATATAATTTTATATAATCATACAAGATTTAATATTTAATTTTTTATAACATACAATTATAATCATTCTTACTCGAGCAGATATATACGTGCATTGAAAATTTTTTATTATCTACTAAGAACGCGCTTATTATTACTATTACTATTGTGGGCATCCCTTGTAAGAAAAATTGCCTACATTTGATGTACCGAGAGAATAATTATACATCATTTTGTAATGCAAATACGAATGCTTCTACGATACCCGGCGTTTTTTCTTCATCCGTCTCGAGATATTGAATTTGGCTAATGCTCACGCCGCCACGCCGCGCCACTCTTCCTTTTGTCTCGCGAGATCTTTTGTATATCCAATTTGGTTCCTTTTTCCCTCTCAGCGCGGTATATATATATACATACACATTCCGCGCGAGGCTCGACATCCTTCCGCTCTTATTTCGTCGTTTAAAATACCCTCGAGGCTTGACACTTTACATTTTCCTCGGCTCTCTCTCTCTTTCGCGTTCATTTGAAATTCCCGTTTTAAGTCACCTCCGGCTTTTACCACTGCCAATCGAACGATCCCTCACCCCTTCCCCTCCCCTCGCCTTAACATTTCACTCGTCCTCGCGACGAGCGTCTTCAAAGAGGTTTCGTACTTTTTATCACTCTGAGTCTCGTCGGCACTTCGTTGGGAGCAGAACTGAATTTGAATTTAGAGACGTCATGGGGCTTTTAATATTGTATTTGTTGGCTTTTTATCAGTAGTTGAACTGGGCGCGTTGAGGGGAATACGTGTAGTTTAAGTAGAGTATTTTGGGTATGGTAAGACGATCAGTATTTTATAATTCAGGGGATGCGAGAGTTGAACGCATTTTTCTCCGGCAAATGATTGGAATAAAGATGGCAATTTTAACTAGAGATTAATCTGGGTAATTAATTATGTTACTTATGATAATGTAACTCGTGCTGTTTCAAAGGCTCTTCAAAACCTGTTTCCTCCAAAATTCGTAAACAATTAGTTTAGAATTTCATTGTTTTAAATATTAGTATAATAAATCAGAAGGTTTGGGAAAAAAGCTGTTATGTGCCCTTTAAAATATAATAAGCACCTCTGGTTGAAGTTTTGCCCAATATAGGGATGATTACGTCATAATTTTGATTAGCAAGTCTGCATTTTAGTATAATTATAAATTATACTAAAAGATAATTAAAAATCTTTAAATTTGAATAGCTTTTCAAAAGTGCAATACATTCACGATTGACATAACCTGCAAAACCTGACGGACAAATAAATAAATATTATCTGGTGTTTTTATAATTGTTTTTATAATTTTCTATTAGTTTAAATGGAATAACGTACTTTCGATGTTTTATCAATAGTTGAATTTTGAGTTTGGATTAAAAGTAACACCATAAATATCAGGACAATAATGTTTCATGATGAAAAAATACATAAAATCAATTTTCACAAAAAGTGGAATTATCCGGTTTTGTTCGCCTCCCTTCTTCAATAAGAATAGTCCAAATATTCTAAAAATACGTAATAATAATACCCAATGTAAACAATTTACATTTATTTTCACGCCACATCCCTAAAAATCTACAAAATATTGACCCAGACAGTGCCCTATTACAAAAAAGCATTTGAAAAACCTCACACCTCCACATTTCATCCCGACAAAATCAAAAATAAAAAACTTTCCAAAAAATTGTCTTTACACACCCCTCTTTATTATTTATTCGGAAAGTCAAAATATCGGAATATTTAAAATTCGGATATTTAAGAAATCGGAAAGTTAAAAAATAGGATTTAGAAAATTTCGGAAAATATTTTTACTGAGAGTTAAAAAGTCGGAAAATTAAAAGTCGGACATATCGTAAAGTGGAAAAATAATTTAAAGGAAACTATGTTTTCTCATATCTAACAACTGTAAATTGATTACAAATCTAGACACTTCATTTATTTTTACATGGGCCTTATGGCGCCAATAAGAATATGCTGTTTTAACGTAAGATTCCCTACAGAATGCATACTTTCAGTACGGCGTGCCACTCCAATTAATATTCCGAATTTGCAGCATTCCGAATATCTAATTTCCGTTATTTTAGTAGTCCGATTTTTAATTTTCCGAATTTTTCTAAATCCTATTTTTCAACTTTCCGATTTTTTAAATATCGGAATAATTAAAATTCGGATATTCAAAAAATCGGAAAGTTAAAAAATAGAATTTAGAAAATTTCGGAAAATATTTTTACTCAGAGTTAAAAAGTCGGAAAATTAAAAGTCGGACATATCGTAAAGTGGAAAAATAATTTAAAGGAAACTATGTTTTCTCATATCTAACAAATGTAAACTGATTACAAATCTAGACACTTCATTTATTTTTACATGGGCCTTATGGCGCCAATAAGATTATGCTGTTTTAATGTTAGATTTCCTACAGAATGCATACTTTCAGTACGGCGTGCCACTCCAATTAATATTCCGAATTTGCAGCATTCCGAATATCTAATTTCCGTTATTTTAGTAGTCCGATTTTTAATTTTCCGAATTTTTCTAAATCCTATTTTTCAACTTTCCGATTTTTTAAATATCGGAATAATTAAAATTCGGATATTCAAAATATCGGAAAGTTAAAAAATAGAATTTAGAAAATTTCGGAAAATATTTTTACTCAGAGTTAAAAAGTCGGAAAATTAAAAGTCGGACATATCGTAAAGTGGAAAAATAATTTAAAGGAAACTATGTTTTCTCATATCTAACAAATGTAAACTGATTACAAATCTAGACACTTCATTTATTTTTACATGGGCCTTATGGCGCCAATAAGAATATGCTGTTTTAATGTTAGATTCCCTACAGAATGCATACTTTCAGTACGGCGTGCCACTCCATTTAATATTCCGAATTTGCAGCATTCCGAATATCTAATTTCCGTTATTTTAGTAATCCGATTTTTAATTTTCCGAATTTTTAACTCTCAGTAAAAATATTTTCCGAATTTTTCTAAATCCTATTTTTCAACTTTCCGATTTTTTAAATATCCGAACGTTAAATATTCCGATATTTTGGCTTTCCGAATAAATAACTTTCCGATATTTTAAGGGGGCCCCAAATTTTGACCCTCCATTGTCCCTCATAAAAACCTTCCGACGTACTCCCATTCCTCCAACTTCACCACCTTGCACACTCACACAGACAGAAAGAGCTGCACTCTCAGACTGGACGAGTGTCTCACCATCCGTGAACCCCTCTCTCTCTCTCTCTCTCTGCCTCTCGGACTCGAGCAATTCGATTACGTCGGGAGGGTCCGGTCGCCACCGCCGGCGGGGCACCGACAAGTGCAATCAGGCACTTTGCGCGCGGATTCCATCGTCGCGCGCCACGCGTACGAGACTTGCAGGAGGGCCGCGCGCAGCCCGGGCTTTTGAGGCGCGCCGCAAAGTCCCTCGGCCGATTGAACGCGCGAGACCTATACGTACGGACGCTGGATTCGGAGATATTTTCTGCGCTTTGGATGGAGAGAGAGAGAGAGAGAGAGAGAGAGAGAGAAGTTGAGAATGAAAGAGGACAGTGGGTGTGGTTGAAAGGGAGGAGAGGGGTGGATTTCGTTTTTGATGGGGTTAGATATGTTGGATTTGTTTATTTATTTATCTATTGGGGTCAATCAGTCATTCTCACCCTGGTAGAAATCTAAGCTGATTTCTAGCCAGATATTAGCTAGATTTTCTAAATCTACTTAAGTCTGGTTAAGACATTAGATAGAAATCGGTTAAAAACGACATGCTATTTGGCTAATTTCTAGCTAGATTCTGCTTAATATTCTAGTTAATATAAAATTAATAACTAAGTAATTTATGTATTAATAATAGAAATAATAATAGTTTTATAATAATCAAAGTAATACGCAATTCTAATCAAACTACATTAAGTATTTTACTATATTAAAGTTAAAAATGTACCTTAAATGGCTAGTAGTAATGGAGGTTAGGTTATTTGTTTACATAACGACGCGTACATTTAAAAAGTATTATTTACACAAAAAGTACCAAAGCCCCGAGTAAAATTTAAGTGTCTTTATTAAAGAAATTTATGTTATAAATAATAGAATGCATGTAGTCATATAATTATTGTTATTTTAAAAATAACAATAAAAACAGAATAATGTAAGTTATAACGAAATTTGGAGAATTGGTAAACAAATATTTGTAGCTTTACAATGAAGTTTTATTACAGAATTTTATATTCGACATTAATCACAAAATTTCTGTTGACTAAGTTATGATTGACTAATTTTCGGAAAGGAAATTATTAGTTATCAAATACTTTTAGTATTGCATATACATATTTCTATAATCTCGTAAGTTGTTATTTATTGATAAAAATATTTATTTTCGCGGCATACTTATTGAACATTCAATAAAGTATAATAATATATATTTTTAAAAACTAATAATTTTTCGAAACAAAATATAAATAGGTTAGATTTGCAAACAAAATACGTTCTTGCTTAAAGCATAGTCTTAAGCAGATTCTAGTCAGATATTAGCTATAATTTGACTTATTAATAGCTCATTAATCTGGCTAATAATTAATAAGCTAACCAGCCATTCAAGCTAACTTTTATAAGTATATTACCTTTCACGCTACGCATCATCTTGTTTTTTCTACATGAAAGCTTATACTTAATCCACATAAAGTTCTACTATTTCTATGTGAAATCTCATTTATTCTAAGCGAAATCTCGCTTAATATATTTTAGAATGCGTGATTGTATAACGTAATCTCTTTTATTATATATTAAAAAGTAAAACAATCAACCTGCCTGTATTTTAATCTAATAATTTTATAATTTATATACTCTAATAACAGTAACCCGTGTAGAAATTTCCCGGTGTTTGCCCCGGCTATTAACCCTATTTAGGCCGTATACGTACGTTTTCCCGGCCCGGATCCGACTAGGTTTCCCTATGTTCTCCCTGTGTACGGAATGCTAATACGATTCCAGTAAGAGTTCCCCGAGTTATCCTATTCAGGCGGTGTACGCACGTTCTCCCGGCCTGGATCAGACTAGGTTTCCCTGAGTCCCACGATGGACACAGACACACTCCAATATTTCGTAAAACTGCGGGTTTCCCGGTCTGGATCCTGTATGGATTACTAACAATTTCTATAAACTGGGAGAAGTAGATAAATAAAATATTTTTATAATCGTTAAAAGCACTTTTTCTGCGAATTTATCTTTTACTGTATACTTATAAGAGCATTTGCATAATTTTGAGTATGATGAATATTTTTATTATTATATTTACAAAGTTTATAGATACATTTACAAAATTATTGATTAAGATAAAATTTCTTTTTTTTATTATATTACGTATTTATTATAGATCTAATATTATTAAACAATCATTTTTTGTTTAAAGTTGTTTAGTCCCGGTTCGAATCCTGTATCATCCAACAGTTTTTAATTTATTTATTATTAAAATTTATATTTGTATTTAAGTTTATATAATAATTTACATAAGTGTAAATATTTAAAAATCTTCAATATAAAAAGAAAAATGTGGGAGAAAGGAATAACAACATTTTTTTCTTTATCGGACTAGGAGTCCTTGTCCGAAACCTGATAAAAAGCGTGACATAAGGTAAAGTACCCAGTATTGGGACAGTTATTAATGTGATTCACGAACGGACAACAATTTTAGAACCAACAAGCAAAATTGTTCAAAACATTGAAAACTAACCATTAATTTGCAATCAATTTTACTTATTTATGCACATACAAAGACATTCAAATGCTGTTTTATATTGAAAGAGTATGTTTGAAAAAATGTACACAAGGATACAGAAGTAGGGCGGGCTATATCGACCTGGACGCAGTACTGGGACATCCTTTGGATGCAGTAGTGGGACATATACTATTAAATGTGTCCTACTACTAGGTTATGCAAATTGAGAGGCATGTGAAGTGGGACTAAAATTCGCCTATACACGCTTCTGAAACGTAACCTCAAAAGATTTGTATTTTGGTTTATAATAATTTTAAGCTCTAAATTAACAAAATATTGTCTTGACTACAAAGATAACATCATAAACAACGCTAATGCGTCGATACTTTTATGAGATTTAATAGTAATAGAAGTGTTTTGCTACTGTCCCAGTACTGCTTCCAATTTTCATTTTGTCCCGGTACTGGGTACTTTACCTTATGAGGGCCGGAATTCCTCGTGCGATCCCAGCTGGATCCTAGTAAGATTTTGCGGTATACTTCTGCATGGAACCCGTATTTCATAGTAGGTAGTCGAAATCTCTTTAAATTGTACACAAAACGTGAATTCACCGTTTTCGCAGAATTATTGTTTAAATTATAATTATTAAACTGTTTGCACGAGTAAAGCGACGAACAAAGCACTGCGCGCCGCGGCGCCTAACGCAGATTTAATATGAAATTTCGCTGAAAGTATAAAGTGGCTTAGAGTGTACACGGTCTCTCGCCAAGTCTTTAATTAAAGTTCCTTTTAATCGATCTTTTAACTAGAAAGTAATTGGACGGGACGGGGCGCACCGCTGTATTACAACGAGGCGGCGCGCACCTACGCTCAAATCGCCGCAAACGCGCGAAATTGCTAGAAAACCTGTTGTCTCTGTAATTACGACAAAGTTTATTATACGTAAAGGGGCGAAACGGGCGCGCGTGAGTGCCTTTACTTTTGGAAAATCGTATCTAAAATTAACTTTCAAAAGGTTCATCTCGGGAGAGACAAAAAGGGCGAGTTGCGTTTTGTTAGTCCCCGTGGATTGCAGAAACTGTAATTGTCATTTTAAAAAATATTTTGTGAAAATAGTTAATGGAACTTTTTTTTGTTTTTTCGATCTTAATTTGTTTTACTGGGAATCAGTATATAGCATGAGTAATTTTCTAAAAGTTTCTTTTAACTTGCTGTTTAAATTGCTTGACTATTTTAAAGATTTTGGTTGGTGGAAAGGGGAATTTTGATGAACCGATTTAGAGTATAAAATTATTTTTTCATCGAGTGACATTTTGAGTCCTATACTTACTTTCAATTAAATATGAGGAACTGTCAGTCTGATTGTGAGATTACTATCGATATTTCTAGCGTTAGAGTAGTTTCTTCGCGTGAATTTCGAACAACAATTTCAAGGGAGACCTCGTCATCTAGTCATAATTTATATTAAAAGATAGCAAATTTCCATGTTCAACAACATTCAATATTTACTTGGTAAATAGTAGTAAAGTTTCAATCAGTTATGGGTAAGAATTTAGATAAGTTTATGTAGGTACTAATCTAGATATCAAAGTAAGATTATTGCAAAAATATCCGCACAACAAGGAAGCTCATTTATAAGATATAGGCCAGGGGCCTAGATCGGTTTAAAACTGAAAGTAAACATAATCTTTATTTTATATAGATACTTTTTTTATCTAAATCTCTAATTATCTGGAGAAATATTTATATACATACACAATTATTAAGATAAATACTTATCTAGATTCCGCATTATCTAAATAACAATTTTATATCTATAGATACTACATTATCAGGATAACACGATCAGATAAATTATCTTGTATTAACACTTTAAAAGTAACTTTTGATATACTGTTGGAAAAAGATAATGTTATCTACAACTGAAGATAATCTTTATTTTTATCTTTTTTTTTATAGAGTAAAGAAAGTTCATTTTGGTTGTCGAAGTACAAACAGAAATAGTAATTTTTACGATTTTTCCAAGTTTCTTGCAGAAACATTTTGATAAAAGAATCTTTTTACATTTTTACTACAAGAAAATAAATTTGTTCATGTAGGACATCGAAGTAGAAACATCTAGGTAAAAATATATAATCCTATATAATTGTATATAATTATATATAACCATATACAATTGTATATAAATATATAGGATTGTACGTGGTTATATATAAGTTTTGTCTCTATATAAGTATATATAATTGTATATAGTTCTATATAATTATATACAAGTGTATATAGTTACTTACATATAAGTATATATAATTGTATATAGTTCTATATAATTATATACAAGTGTATATAGTTACTTACATATAAGTATATATAATCATATATAACTATACATAATTATATATAACAATATACATTCCATATAACTGTATATGATTTTTATATATATATATATATATATATATATATATATATATATATATATATATATAGTCATATAGAACTACATATGACTCATTTTTACTCGGGCAAAAACAGTAATTCTTTCCTTACCATTTATCCCAGCGACCGGACAGTATAACATTAAAAAAGAAAAATTCACAACACTCATCGAGACTTGACTCTTGTCCATTCCGATTTCGAGCCCCATCAGCCAGCCAGCCCATTCAAGGCCTATACACGCGCGCATAAAACTGCAATTCAGAGCTCCAACGAGGCAGCAATGCAGCGCACAGCCTACCCAGGCACAAACATACACAGGCAGCGCGAAGCTCATAGCCAGCGACGAGCCGGTGACGCGACGGTGCGTTATTAATAAGCCATCCGTCTGCCTTCCCCCTCCAGCGGTGGCCGCGCCGCTGGCACGCTACACTGAGAGAATACTTCAGTTAGGCTTGCCGAAGTCGCATTGCTAAGTTTGCCGAGGCCACAGTCTGTCATTTTTACTGAGGAGTTCGGTAAAAACTGCGGAACAGTTCGGCTGTTTTGCCGGATGTGTATTAAAAGTGATGCATGGTGTTGCGCTTTATTGTAGCCACATTATCACGTTTGTGATAAGGTAAAACTGAAGTAAGGTTAAAGTAGAACATCGAAAATGTAACTTAGACTAACTAATCATATATAAAAAGGTTAGAGTAAGAAAAAAATAAGAAATTCATTAAAATATTCATTATTTGTGAAAAAGTGAGGTTAGGGAGACTCAGCTGGCGAACTTGTTCCGCTATTCTTGCCGTATAATACTACCGAACTCACTTCGGTCAAAACTACCGAACAGTTCGACAAGTCTAACCGATGTATTCTCTCAGTGTACCCGAAACTCTTGGTCGTCGGCTGCGATGAGTAATTGCCGCAAGTCGCTGTAACAGCCGCTCTCCATGCAGATGCTCGTAATCGGGACCTGACCGGGCTTGCGTACGTGAAAGCCGGTTTGGCTCAGTGGGTAAGACGCTTGCCTGCCAAAACAAGCTGCCTCGAGGGTTTGATTCGAATCCCCGTCGGTACGACAAGTTATCTTCGGTGGCGAAGATCGAATCACACGGAAAGAGGATATTCCGGTGGCTCCACTGTAAATCACAACACCTGGCATCGTAGTTCAGGTACCAAGACACTCTCATCAACGATGCTAGCGGTTCCATGCTTTACACCGAGAGAATGGTTCAGTTAGGCTTGCCGAAGTCGCATTGCTAAGTTTGCGGAGGCTATAGTCTGTCATTCTTACCGAGGAGTTTGGAAAAACTGCGGAACAGTTCGGCTGCTTTGGCGGATGTGTATTAAAAGTGATGTGTGGTGTTGCGCTTTATTGTAGTCGCATTATCACGTTTGTGATAAGGTAAAACAGAAGTAAGGTTAAAGTAGAACATGGAAAATGTAACTTAGACTAACTAATCATATATAAAAAGGTTAGAGTAAGAAAAAAATAAGAAATTCATGAAAATATTGATTATTTGTGAAAAAGTGAGGTTAGGGAGACTCAGCTGGCGAACTTGTTCCGCTATTCTTGCCGTATACATACTACCGAACTCACTTCGGTCAAAACTACCGAACAGTTCGGCAAGTCTGACCGATGTATTCTCTCAGTGTACGCTGGGAAATTACGAGTAGCGCGAGTCTCTTGGCAGGGGCGCACGCGGCATTAAGACGTAATGGCCGTGCGCGCGGGGGAACCCCCCCACCGCCCCGTCGAACTCTGGCAGAGATTCAAGCCACAGAGAGAGAGAGAGAGAGTGTGTGTGTCTCGCACGAATGGCCGAGGCGAGGCTAAATGTCTTCTGGGCGAGCGGGGCGGGATTGCACCCCGGTGGCGGTGGTGGCGTGGACCCGAGAGGCAGGATTCGATTCTATTTTTCCGTAACTCTTCTGCCTGCTTCTGCTTCTGCTTCTTCTTTTGCGGCTGTAAGTCACGTAGGATGCGCGCTTAACCTTCTCTTGGAATTTTCCAGCGGTGTATACGGGGGAGGGGGGGGGAGGGGGGGGGGGAGTGATTTATTTTTTAAATTGGAAGTTTGTTGGCCCGCTGATTTGATAGCCCTGAAATTGGTCGTTTTTCGCGTGGCGAGTTGCGTGCGCCGCGCGGGGAGTGAGG
The DNA here is from genome assembly GCA_949152435.1 of Gastracanthus pulcherrimus. Lineage (NCBI taxonomy): Eukaryota > Metazoa > Arthropoda > Insecta > Hymenoptera > Pteromalidae > Gastracanthus > Gastracanthus pulcherrimus. The sequence continues at coordinate 5,733,534 of OX424572.1, forward strand.
CACGGCTTGGTGTAGGCCGTGCCGGGGGACGATTGGGTTTTTCGGTGACTGGCCTCGCGATTTGGTCGAGGATTAGTTTTTTGGGATGGGAAGGTTTATTTTTGGTATAGATGTTTTTTTTATAGACGAAGGGGTTTTTAAGAAAAAAAAGGACATAATAAAGAAATTATTCGCTAATATAGTTAGTGAAGAGAATTAAATATTAAAAAATGGTGTCTGAATACTCCAATGGGGCTGAAAATGTTGTTGCTTCATCGATCATTAGTAAACTATCATAAGGGATCAAACTATGTATAGATTATTATATGTATAGATGTTTGGAATGGTCCTAACAGCACCTCAGTGCTGATGAAGCAACAACATTTTCAGGCACATTGGAGTATTTAGCCACTATATTTTTTTTAATTTCTAGTGACTTCTTTTTTACGTTGATTAATAATTTTTACTCAAATTTAGAGTGCCTTGTATACTCTCCAATTAAGAAGCTTTAAGACCGTTTATATTACAAAGTATTAACATAAAGAAAATTCTTCATATGATGATTTGAAAATTTTAGTAAAAATATTTGTTGAGTATTTGATGACCTTCTTGAGAGCTAATTAAGCCCATAATCTGCTTGGATTTTACAGGTTTTTTCATTTAAACGTTTTTTTTCACTCTTCATATTGCAACAATAACAAGATTTATTGTGATGATATTTTTATAGCTAGTATAAATATTTTACTATAGCATAAATTGATTACAATATAACTGATATCACTTGACACAGCATAATGTTAAATAAGTAGCAACTTAGTAGCAACATAGTATTAAATAAATAACAACTTTATTGTAAAAATCATATTAGTTTGTGTCGTTCAATCAATGTACACAACTACTCATCTATGAGTGCATTTTGAAAATACTTTTTTTTTCAGACAATGAAAGAAGTTGAAAAATCCTATATCCATACATCTGCTTTGGACAATGCAGAGAAAGATGAAGTACATTGATAATTGCCAATCTGCACTCTCTATTAGTAAAATGCATATCGATATTGCGAGAATGACTTTTAGAAGTCGTACATATGTGGCTGAGTCCACATTCTCTGAAAATTGAGTTTTTAGTGATTTTGATATCTATATATGGTATTCTTTCATATAATAAAGTCAAAAGTTGCACAAGTTCATTTGTTACTTTTCTTTTAATAATCTATTCTTTTATTTTGCACAGAAAATGGTAATTTAAAAATTCAAGCATCATTATATAAAAAATTTAGCATATAGACTTACGTTTTGCCTTTTCATCACAGAATTTTACTTTCTAGAATATAGACAGAAGCTTACAATTTTTGGTTTGGCATATTATTAACGAAACTACTTTCTTATGAATTCACAAAAATTTTCCCAAACCAATGTGATGTACATTTTAATAGTGCTCTCCGTTATTCTATTGATACTACTTCAACTAAAAGAGCAAAAGTCGCCAACATCCAGCTCACAAATAAAATTACATAGCCAAGCGTTATATCTTCGGTGTGCATACTTGACACTTCATCCCCGTATACATTTTTCAAATGTTGTTTCTTGACGTCGCGACTACATTGTAAATCAACAAATCCCCTTTCGACTAATCTCGACAAGATCCAATTTACTCTGTTGCGGATCAGCGAATCCTCTTTCAATACATAGGCAGCAGTTAATTTAATTAAATCATCTTTTTGTATGTGAATGCGTGAGCTGCCATACACATAGAATCCTAAGGAATCTGCAAGATATACGCAGGCTATTCGTTCACCACTCTCAAGACGATTAACGCATTCTTTAAAATTGTTGATGATGTGATAACGATCGCGTAGTTTTGCATTCGTTATCATTATTCGATGAGAGTCAAGTCCATAAAAGGGAAGATTAGACTCAATTAAATCGTGTACAGTGTCAATGTATGTATAATCAGATATTGTTTTTATCGAGCTCAAATAACTCTGTAACATTAAGTGGACTATAAAAATGGTAAACATCAAAAGAGTTAAAATTATTTTGCCAAATAAATCTCGTGGTTTTGGCAAGTAAGAATGGCTAATTAGCATTCGTAGATATTCCAAAGTAACGTCGGAAATTGATTGTTTTAAAGTGTATTTTAAAAAACAATCGATAAGCAGCAGATTATTGCTACAAGAACAACAAATTTTAACATGAAGACGTGAAGCAACTTATCAGTAAAAGTTACTGAATATTTCAAGGTCACAAATTTGAAACTGCTCTCAACAATAGTACAGGATTGGAAATTGACATAATCCTTCAAGTAATAAGGGCATAAGGTTAAGTCTAGCGTGCCTGATAGTACATCTTTAACTGGTCCTTGAGGTTCATTGTGTTGGTCTATTAGACCATAGAAATCAGAGTGTTTTACGGTAATGGTTGCATTTGTATGATTTAGGGCCGTACAGATAATGATGAGGTAAGCACCGATGCATTTGTCGTATCCAGTTTTTGATTTGTCGAAATAAAACGCTGTTGACTCATTCTAGATGACAGCGTTAAGATTATAACCATTCAAGTTTCTTGCTTTATCAAAGTATAAGCTATTGCATAGCGAGGAATCTATTGAACAGTTAGAATCGTGAATTACAACTACATGTAGTTATCACGAGATTATTTTAATTGAATAAATTGATAATTTTTACATACCATTAGCAAAGAGGTACTCATCGGATTGTTTGAAGAGATGTGCTAACAACATCGAATAATTATTTATCGAGTAGTCGGTTCGAACTTTCGTCCAGAATCTCGGAAACGAATTTGCATAAAAGTTGTAAGTATATAGCAGTAATTCGTTATTCGGTTGACGGCATATATACTCCGCAGATAAAATATTATAATCCCAAAGAGTGTTAAAAAATGCAGGCACCATTTTACAACTATTTTCTAAATTTATATTAACAATCAGAAACAGTGCTTCATGATTCCACCAGATAGAATCTCTCATGCGTTTTAATATCATGGAGAAAGTCGTACGAGATGAAACACTTATGACAGCAGTTGCTGTAGGATAGTTTCTTCGACTAAAAAGAGTTTCATTCAAAACATAAATCTTCTGAAAACGATTGTTATATTTTGGGATTGTGTGGTTGTCAGTGTGAAATAAATTCACAGAAGTAAATGAAGAAAATAGTGTTGTCCAAATATTGGCGTTGTCGTCACGTAGATTACGAAAAACTATGTTGGTTCCGTGTATTTTTGTAAAACAACGTCCGATGATGTTTCACTTTAAAAAACATATTTGTTAATCGAGCTTTCTATATATTCATCTGTGAAATTAAATATACTTACAACCACTGTCGATGTTTTATCATTTTTTATTGGTACGATCAATTCATTTTTAATTTCACTCTCAGCATATTTCATAATTAGTGTTTCTAATGTAAAAATAAGAACAGTATACTTGAATTTCATTTCTAGAATGATTTGTTGTATATGCGTTTTCGTTCATTTAATTTCAGTTAATAAAATGGAACAAAAGTACTTTGATGACTGAGATAGAATTCCAGAATGTAAAGATTGTTACCACTGTTCATACCTTAGTGTACACTGTGTGCTATTGTTTCTAGCAACCAAACTTCGATGTGGTGTAACTACTTATTTTAGAAAAAACATAATAAAATATTGACACACTGTCATCAAATTAATTTTTCACGAACGTGAAAGGTCTATTGATTTGTAAATTACTAGTATCCTCCTAGTTGCGACCTTGTCCATGATATATGTATATAAAATTCAAAACTTATATGCCAAAAGTTTTGGGACGGTTTACTATATCGTATAAATTGAATTTTGGGAAAATACCACTATACAATATTTATTAATATCATCTATTTTTGACATAAGAAATTGAAAGAAGAGATAAATTTACGTAGCAATACATCGGCATGTAAAACTTTTCATGATAGAAACGTACTATATGCTAAATTTTTAAGTAAAAGAATTTCGCTGAGGTGTAACGACTTAATTTAAGTTAAAAGTGTATCGACACATTGTTGTCAATATACTTTTTACAATCGTGAAAGCTTATTGATGTATAAATTATCAAAAAAATGGTTTCATTACACAATAATAATGCAAGTTAAGAGAACAATACCTGAAGAAATAAAACATTACCTAATTCTTCCGACATTTCTCGTTATTTTAACTTTTAGACGTTACTGCATATTATTTTACATAGATTTCCTTTAATTACCTGATTTTTTGCATTATAGTTTATGATTCTTATACCTCTCGCATTTTGTACACGAGTAGGAATGTATTTAATAAGGTAAAATACCAGGAATTAATCTAAGGGGTAGGACTTCTGATCTTGACGGGAATCAAAATTCCTGGGTTCCTAGATACGGAGGAACATTTTCGATTTAGATTGCGCATTAGAAAACCTAGATTCTTGGATAGGAGAACATTTACCGCGTAAAACAAACTTTCGATTGCTAGTTGAAAAATAATACAAAATCATATAGGTTCCTGGATGATAGGGGTCGCTTCCCATCTGAACCAAAACTGAAAACCCTGGATTCCTAGATAACCATATAATTTACCGGGAAATAAGTTTCCACGCTTATAAGCGGTGCGCAGATACTTCTCTTCTTTTGGGTATCACTTCTTCAGAAAGACAATCAAACGGTTATAACAAATGATACAGAGTAATATACAGCAAAATCCATAGCATCCCAATCTCTTATCAAGTCAATAACCATTTTTCCACTACCACCAATCATCAGCGCGCAGGCAAAATCGCAAACCACCTACGACGACCACACGCGTATTCAAAAATCGCTTTTTACGTCGACGCTGCAACTCGATCCGATAGATCTCACTCTCCCCCTCCCCTCCTCCGTTAATTGGACGCGGCCCCAAAACTCACGCGAGGCGGATTACGAGTCATCTACTAGCCGCGAATTACGCGATTCGCTCCCCCAACATTGAAAGGAGACGCACCGCAAACACGACGCAGACGACGCAGCAACTGATGGGAAATCTTGGCGCACTTGCGTGTATCGCGTGTCGCTTGAAACTCGAGCTTTTGAGGCTCGATTAATCCGTTGGGAGGAAATGACGGGGGCATGAGAGAGAGAGAGAGAGATAGAGAGAGAGGGAGAGGAAAGTAGTAAAGTGCTGGTAATTTACACTGGCGATGGAGATCGGGTGACTCTCTTTGCCGCGCGAGCGCAATTTCTCGCTTGCCGGGCTGTACGGTTTGCTGGCGCCCGACGCGGGGGAGGATGACGGTTTGTGTACCTTTGAGGAGACACGAGACTGTTAAGTTGCCTAGGGAGGTTACTCATTCGAAGGAGAATCGCCGAGGAATATGGCGTTGAAATGCTTGGCGGTTCGTATTTTATATATTAAATTCGGGTGCGTGTGATGTGTAGTACAACGCAGATGCAATGTGACATTCCTCCCCATCTTGCGCTGTGACTCCTCTACATCCAGTTTCTATTTTGCGTATGTAAGCTTTACTATTATAACAGAATTTAGATTACTACACCTCTTTAAATGTTATAGAGATGTAGAAATCTACGCGTGGAAAACATAGAAATGATGTTGATATGATCAATATGACGGCATTTTTTAAGCTTTTGGGTGCATCTTATGAAAACCATTTCTACAATAATAGCGATATCATCTCCGCTTTCTTCACGTGTAGAAACCTGAAGTTCTATGATATGTAAAGGCTTCATTGATTTTGTATTTATTTTACGGACATATTGAATGTATTTTATTATAATTTTATTCAAGTTTGATAAACAGATTTACATAGACAAAATATGTAAAATATTTGTAAAAAGTTTTATAAAAAGTTTTGTAAGTAAAACTTTATGTAGACTATTTATTTTGTTGATTTAAGAAACATGCTTTTTTTAATAAACTTATACAGATAACATTATATAAAGAAATAAAAGAAAAATATTTTTTGGTGAATAGTTTATGGATATAAATGTTTAAAAATATATGTATTTAAAGCAAAATTTAAACGCTGTGTGGAATCAAGCGACTAAATAATCCAATATTGTCGATGCAGTAAAGTAAATAACATACAAGCGAACAATCATAATATGAATTGATGGAAATGGTTTTAAAATACAAATAAGCAATCTACTGAAAAAAATACTATAAAGCTCTTTGTCTGTTTGTGATGTAAATATACAACATGTGAATGTAAGTATTCAATCGTCATAAAATCGTATACTGGTCGTACATTACTTCCGATACAATCAATGTCCATACCTATAATATATAATTTATTTATTTATTTATTTATTTATTTATTTATTTATTTAGTTATTTATTTATTTATTTATTTATTTATTTATTTATTTATTTATTTATTTATTTATTTATTTATTTATTTATTTATTTATTTATTTATTTATTTATTTATTTATTTATTTATTTATTTATTTATTTATTTATTTATTTATTTATTTATTTATTTATTTATTTATTTATTTATTTATTTATTTATTTATTTATTTATTTATTTATTTATTTATTTATTTATTTATTTATTTATTTATTTATTTATTTATTTATTTCTTTATTTATTTATTGAGCTCACGGGCGAAAAGTCCTTTACATATATGAACATATAGGAAAATATATGTATAAAATACAAAACTAAAATGATGAATTTGAGATTTACATACGATTTTTAGCAGTAATAAATTCCACTGTCTTCTCATCCCATTTAAAGAACTATAAACCCCAAAATTAAACGTAGAAGTATCCTCATGAAAGCTGCGGAAACGACAAAAATAATAACAGAGCCGTCTCTCAGTGAAGAGGTTACATAGATCATCTCAATCAATGAATCCATGTAAGATTTTGTACGTCAAGACACAGTCCTGAAGATAGTGGGATAGACTCCACTGTTTGAAGGTTGCAATCCTCAGCAATGTCACCATAGTCATGACAGAAACGATGGATTAGCCTATCAAGCTTGAACGATAAATACCTAAGAAAGGAGTGTTGAATTGATTCAAGCTTTGCTATAAGATGTTTAGTGTAATACCTCCATATCTGGGGGTAATAAAGCAGATTTGAGAGGACAAGATATTTTTAAAGCTGTATTATTGCTGAAGGATTGTGAAACTCAGTAGTGGTACGCTTAATGAACCCAAGCATTTTAAAGGATTTGGGGACAATACCGTCAATATGAAGCAAAAATAAAGATACGACTCGAAAATAATACCTAGGTCTTTAACGTAATATACTCTATAGAGAAGGTTAAAAAAGTTCTGATAATTATTTTACAAAATGTATTATCGATCTCTTTAGCAATACTAGCTGGAATTGTCCAAAATACATGCTAAAAGAAGTAAATAATTCAGGACTTAAAATTAATGGAAATTTATTAAACAGATGTCAATCAACGTACCGAATACTACTCGCAGAATATAGCTACTAAGTGTGACCTACTCACCATTTGTGTGATTTTCCATTTACATGACTAGTTACCTTTAAATTTACCATTACGTTAAACTGAATATAATGTTCTTTATTAACTGAAAAGATAAAATAACCGTGCTAATTTTCTTGAGTGAAAGTTGGGTACGCAGGGAAAAGCACAACGCGAGTAATCAATTGACACATTTACTACATTTCATTTACCCGGCCATTAGCGTAAAAACGAATTCAAACCATCGAATCTCCAAATTTTAATACGCATTTCACAATTCCATCGCTCTGTAACCTCCCAGCGAAGCTTCAACTCCCTCCCCTCCAGTCCTTCCCGCAATACGCTACAATATGAATTTCAAAGTGTCTCCCTCTCGACTGCGGCGCAGCTCGCTTTATATCGCGCCGATAGACAGCCTCAAGTATCCTCCACATCCATCCTCCCCCTGCGAAAAAAACAAAGAAGAAGAGGCATAAAAAAAACGGGTATTGAGCACCTGAACGGCTCCGATTGCCCCCCTCTCCCACTCGTCGCATTATTATTATATTTTTCCCCGCGGCTATGCCCTCGCACACGTACACAGCGGACTGCGCCGGTCAGTGCTCAGCGGACGTTATAATCCGTCCATTGTGCGATCGACACAATGAAGGCTCGCGGCTCGATTCCGGCTGGAGCTCGGCTGAAGTATGGCCCCATAAACGTCTCCCCCCCCCCCCCCCCACCCCCTCGCGGCTATATAACTGCGCGTAATAGATATCCGCCGCAGTGGCATTGTAGTATCGAGTCTCGTTCGTACGCTGCGCCCTCTAGCACCTTATATTATAGTTGTGGGGGGTCGATCTTGGACTGGCACTTTTGTCTTTGATTGGGGCTATTCGTCGTGACTGACCGGGAGGTTATCAGTGTGGTACTTTGCGAGGGTATGGTCTATTTCGAAGGTTGTGGGGAAGAAAAGAGTGTGTTGGGATTTGGATAAAAGAGAGTTAAAAACTTAAAAAACATGACTTATAAGTACACGTACTATCAAAATGAGACCTTTCAAATTAAAATCGGTTAACAAATAAAAATGATTGGGATCATTTGTCAAGTTATTCTCTAATTTACGCGATATCTATTTTTACTATCGAAATGTTCATGAAAAAAAGTTTTATTGTCACTTAAAGTACCCCTGGTTTATAATGTAACGTTTCTGATATTGTAACACGTAAACAAATCATTATATAAATTTTTATTTTTAAGGTCGATTCTCATGAAAGAACCACCTTAAAAGTTGTGATATATTTTATTGCAAGCTGCTTTATTTCAATTATGATTTTAAAGTGCACTTTAAAACAATCGATTTCCACTGTGGCTTTAGAATATTTACAAATGTTAATTAACCAATATTATTGGCAAGAATCTCGATATTTATCTGACAAAATAATTTTGACTCTTCTAATGTTTGCCATTCTTATATTTAGCTTAATTTTACAAAGTTGCCTAAGCACGATAAATACAGTATATCATTATAAGTTAATCATTGTTTTGATAATAGGATTTTCCGTGACTACGTTTGCTTTTGCCTTTGAATTGCGTGTACGATTGTTAAAAAAATACATTGAATTATTGGTTAAAATTTAAAATGAAAGTAGTTTTATGTGAAAGAATCGATTTTGTATTTCAATGTTTTAAATATCTAAGGAAAAATTATAAAACTATTTTGAGATTTTACTCGGGTCTCCTGAGGTTTGCATACCATACTTTCGCCCCAATAACGTCCTGATAAAAAGTAATGACTCTTTATGGTATTGGTATTATAAGTGGCGTCATTGGTGTAAATAATCAGGGCACTTTGGTGGTTATCTATAACGAATTTATTTACTGCGCACCAAAGTAATAATTTATTATTTACCAAACTGAGACTGCGATAGTTGTTAATGTTTCTTAAGGAATGTTTTTTAGCTTGGAACAAGACAAAAAAAATTAACTGTTAAATTATTTATAACGTTTAAAAATAATAAAATATGTTTAATATTAGACAAATAATTAATAACAAAGTTTCTAGTAGTTTAGTTTTGTTCACGTCACCTAAATCACGTTACTATTCATATGGAACTGAAAAGCGCGGTTACTGGTGGGTTAAATGCTTTCACTTATAGCGCTTTACGTTGTTTGAATTATTTTTTAACATAATAGTGCTTTGATTAGCTTTAAAAAAATTAAAGTGACTTTATTTATTTCTTTACTGTACTTAATGTATCTTAATGGTGAGAGTTCAAATTAATTACCCCAGGATCCAACCAAATTATTAAAGTCTAAAAGTATAAATGTAAACTAATTGCAAGTTCGAGGTGGAAAAGAACAAAAGTGGAAATATTATGTCAGCAATTAGGAGCAATTACTTACGTAAAATTATATAAATATATATTTTAAACATATTATTAACAGTTATACCATGTTACTCAGAATATACCCCTTTTTAAAGTTTTCCTTACATTTAACAGTTGGTATGCTACACAGTTTCAGTATGTATGTATGATAATTCTGTTCTTAAAAAAGCTAGTTATAATATCCCAAGTTTTAATGATCGAAATCTGAATTCCTGTTTTCAAAACTTTAAACTCTAAATTTTCAGAACAATTTAAGTCGACTTAGTCGTTCTTTAACGATTACGGTCTTTAAAGTCTTATCTTCTTACATAAAGTTCCTACAACTCTCCATTCTCATCTAGGAATCGCGTTCCTTTAAGAAGGCTTATTTCTCTTTGGATTACTGAAATCATTTCGCACTTTTTTCGATTTAATGATCGAGTTAATAAATCAATACACGACAAAATATAAGGCAAAAAAGAAAAAAATACACAATTTCAATCTGTTCTTTGAAGTTAATAAACCGACGCCCCGAGTTTCAAGTAAGCCGTTTCTCTTTTCGCTGCATCAAAGAGAATTTTTTTCTGTTACACTGCACACTGTGTTCCCAAAGACAAAGGAACTTTTTTAAAGTACACATCGAAGCTCTAGCGAGAAATCAGCAAGCGTGATTTATTTTTCCGAACTCTTTGGCTTCAAAGACGAATCTCCGCCAATCGCATTACATCGTTTGAAAGTGTTATCGACTGTACCTGCCGCTGCACTTCAGTAGCATTAATTAAGCAATTAGCTCACTTTCTTTGTTCCGAGGCTCTTTTTGCGCGCTGCGCATTCGCTTTGCCTTTAATACACTTGTTACGCCCGGTAATTTTCTTCCATATTTTGTATGGCGGAAGCGAAATTTCGATTTCGATGAGTGAAGGAGAACAATTTTCGCAGCGCTCCGAATTTCGCACGAATTTATAACTGGAAATGTGTCAATACTTTTTCTGATCCACTCATGTCGATGTTTGCCTGTTTGTAAATTTTTGTGGAGATTTTTATATTTCAGTTATACACTGTTAGTATATTGTATGTATAGAGATATACATTTGATTTTTTGTATTTTAGGTTAAAACATTTTTTAATCGAAATTATGAAAAATCATAAAATTGTATTCCTTAGGAGTTACATGAAATGTACCTAAGCTACTGAATGGCTTTGCCAATATCTTGTTAAGTAATAAATAAATATTCAATAAACTAACTAAGATATTTAGTTTTTTCAGATTCTCGCAATTGCATTTAAAAAGATAAAATTTGAAACTGGTACATTTGGACCGGATATATCACCAACTAAAAAATGATGACCTCGAAGGTTCTAGCAGTTAAAAGATAAAAATAATATTCTAGTAATTGTGTATTTAAATATTATTACAAAATATACTTTTTAATATTTATTACACAACATTTGAATGTTGCGATATAAGAAATAATAATGCCCATGCGTAATGTATAATGTACTATTACTTTTTATTTATTATTCAACATTGAATAAAACGATAATTATACAGCTATTTATAATAATTTGTGTCAGGATGTTTGTATGTTTGGTGGATTCGAAATAGTCAGATTATGCGGAAAGCCCATTACAACGTTATTATGTAAAAGCATTATTTGAGTATTTTATAATTGACATGGCATAAATGGATAATAAAGGTACATATAATAAGCACGAATAACGGTATTTGTAATAATTACAATGACGACTATTAAAAGTGAAGGATACGTTGTATTATGAACAAGATACTAGTAAACTTATATGTATTATAATATTGCATAAAAATAATATACTAATAATAATAATAATAATACTTTTTAAATTGTTTTTTTATCGTGTTATCAAATAAATTTAAAACGCAATTTCTTAGGTATACGACATTTCGCGCATCTGGGATGCAGAAAAAAACGACCGTAACGCGCTCCTCGTCAAAAATAACTCTCGCGCGTATCTGCCGCGTTCTGCGTTTGATTTTCAAAGCCAGATACTACCCTCGTTTCGTTCACTCCCGGGCGTCGCATAGATTTCGCGAATGTCCGCGGGGAAATCGAAACAAGCGATGATAAAACGAAATTTAAAATCCAACGATACCGTAAAAATTTTTATGCCACTCTCTTTTTTTTCCCCGCCTACCCCCTGCCGCCTCGTACAAGTTTTATGATCTTTAGGACAATGAGATTTCAGAGATCTCTGCGGTGCGTAAAAAAGCGGAATAAAGAAAGGGGAATAAAGAGTGATTTAGATCTTGGATCAATGCACTTTTAGTTCTTCGACCGTTAAACGTATTTTTTTTTCTGTAGCGCGCCGCCGCCGTCGTTGTAAAAAGTTTACGGCCGCGAATAAAAATTTCCGCTTTACACTCGATTTGCTTCTAATAATGAGGTATGAAAGAAAATATTCGTAAAACTGACTTGCGTTAATAGAGGTAACACTCAAATAAATACTTAATAGATAGTAGTTTCGCGTTCAAATTACGAGTAGTCGTATTGTATTAGACACTGTTGTTTGTTTACACAAAACGATATATTATTTTCTGTAGGTGAAGTTTGGAACGTTAGTGGAACTTTTTTTAATTATTATGTGAGTCGCTCCGTTAGGTTATAAAACATATTGTTATCCAACATGCCGAAGATACGGCCGACCCTTGTTTAAGTCAAAAGCAGCCTGACAGTTAAAATGATTTTTCAAGCACATTCTAGACGTTTTCATACGCTAATTTTTGTAGAAGTGTATGAATATCGTTATGTTATCGTTATGAAAATCTTAAACATTACTTATGTAGTATAAGCTTAAACATCCCTTAAATTAAAACTATGCATTGCACTTTGCACGTTCCAATGAAGAGAACTTTAATATAACCTCTCGTTGTACTCTATTAAGTAACTTAAGTTATTTTCCTCGTATTATTTTTCTTAACAAAAATTGAAAATATATCTTAATCAATAAAATAGTTTATTATATAAAAATTAGCGTCCTAAAACGTCGGAATCGATAAAATAAATGATTCATATCTTCGCTATCTCTTCATTATTATATGTAGCCGTATAACCTTTTTTCCTCGTAACTAATTAATCTGAAAATTGTATTATACATGCAGATTTTAATGTATTTTATAATAGCGTAAGCATGAGCGAGTAATAATGTCTGTAGTATATATTTTTAAATATCAATCTATCATGTTAACCTCAAATTTTGTGCTTGATTTATTAATATTTTAATAATAGTTCTTCCTGGTGTTTTATACACTTAAAAAAAATTACAGATATGTATTTAAATATTCTTTAGTTTAATTTAAAGGTATTGTCGTACTATAATGTCCATATTACAAATACAAAAATAAAATCGATTTGCTTTTTCAGTATTCAATTTAGTTTCTCGTAAAATAATTTAATGAAAAAATTTGTTCATGTAGTTTTTAACGATATTCATGAACTTCTACACAAATTAACGTATGAAAACGTCTAGAATGTACTTGAAAAATCATTTTATACTGTTAGGCTGTTTTTGACTTAAATAAGGGTCGGCCCTATCTTAGGCATGTTAGAAAACTTATTTTATACCCTAACGGAGCGACTAACATAAAAATTAAAAAAAGTTCCACTAACGTTCCAAATTTCACCTACATATCATTTTGTAATAATAGAAATTTAAACCAAACTATAAATGACCAACTGGCTTTAAATTCATTTTTAAATTTATTTATATGTTATATTTAAATTATTTTAATAATTATAGGGGCATGTCTCTTATCTGTACATGCTACAAAATTCTCTCGGTTGTACTGCTAGATAGACTCACACCTCTCGCGGACGAAATCCTCGGGGATTACCAGTGTGGGTTTCGAAGAAACAGGTCAACAAGCGACCAGATGTTCACGGTTAGGCAGCTCCTCGAAAAGAAATGGGATTACGGGGAAACGGTGCAACAATTATTCATTGATTTCAAGAAAGCGTATGACTCAATAATAAGATGTAAAATGTCCTACGTCTTAGTACTGTTGAGGTTTTTAATTTAATCGTAATGTGCCTAGATAACAGTCGGGGTATAGTCAGGTCAGGTAAGAGCCTATCGCAGCCATTTGACATCCATAACGGGCTAACGCAGGAAGATGCTCTATTAACCCTCCTATTTAACTTAGTTTTGGAATACGTGGCCAGGGTGGTACAAGAAAGTAAAGAGGGAATTATAATAAATGACTCCCTAAAACAATTGCTAGCATACGCATATGACATAGATATTATAGAAAAAAAACAGAGAAACCGTAATAAAAAACATAGAAATACTAATAAAAACTGCTAAAGAAATAGTCCTAGAAATAAGTGAAGAGAAAGCCCAGTACATGGTCACTAGCAGAGGGCCCGAGATTGCTGATACCGACTTGAAAGTCTCCGGCAAAACTTTCAAACGAGTAGACGACTATAAATAAAATCATAATAAAATCAAATACCTTGGAACGATAATAGACCACAAAAATGAAACTCAGAATTTACTGCATGTCTATATACGGTAAATAACTTACTAAAATCGCGATTACTATTGCGAAAGACTAAATTAGAAATATATACGATTTCTGTACCGATGCGAAACGTGGGTGTTAATCAAACGGGAAGAAAATAGAATTAGAGTATTTGAAAATAGAGTCCTTAGAAAGACATTTGGAGAAAAATTCACGAGATTACTAGAGAATAGAGAGTTTTACATACCCAAGAAATACACGAGGTATACGGGAAGCCAAACATTACCAGAGTGATTAAATCCCGAAGACTAGGGTGGACTGGGCATGTAGCTAGGATGGGTAACGAAAAAGCAGTACTTAGAGTGCTGGTGGGGAAGCCGACAGGCGCAAGAACTCCAGGTAGACCGAGACGAAGGTGGGAGGATAATATTAAATTGGACCTACGAGAAATAGGATGTTATGAGGAGGATTGGATGCAACTCGCAAACAATAGAGAAATATGGCGTGAATGAACAATGCTATGGACTACACAGCTACGGATAGCTAGTCCCAACAAGTAGTTATGAGAGCTATGGTGATGATGCAAGCACGCCTATAGCCGACATAAAGACTATGTGATATCAATTGCCCTGCAGGCACCGTTGCTGCTTAAAATTACTACTTGGCCTTTATAATACTAATAATAATAATAATAATATACAAGATGCTAATTTTGCAGATTATTTTCACAAAAAGCAATAATATATTAAAATAAATGTTTAAATTAAAATTAACGTTTCGTGCTTTAAATTCTTTTTCTTTAATTCTTTTTCTTAATTAATTTTCTTTAATCAAGGAGATCTTTCTTGTAGATTTTTTTTTATATCAATAAGAATTATTCATAAGCTTGTTCTACATAATTTTGACAGTCGAGTAGTGCCTTTATGCATTAGGAAATCAGATACATAGGATACTTTTGTCAGTTTCTTTTTTGATTAATAAGACATTGTTCATAAGCTCCTTTCACTTAACTTTTTATGCGTTAGAAGAGTAGATACAAGAACATAAAAATAAAAAGTTGCCATAAAAAGAAACGTATACCGTTTTAAAAATGCCAGGGGTCCCATAGATCCTTCTTGTCACCTCTTTTAAGTATTATTGAAAATTGTTTACAAGCTTATTTTACTGAATTTTTACTATTAACTGATTGTTATATAAATTAGAAAAAGCAGATTATCAGAAAAGATAAATAAATAGTTGCGGTAGAAAGTATCCAATTACAATTTGAAAAACGTCTGTGGTACTAGAAACCCTTCACTTATTAACCTCCAGTATCAAAGAAACAATTAAATCTGCAATCTAAATTATTCAATAACTACTTAAGAACTCTCAAAGTACGCGTTTGAATAACAAAAATTTCTCACCGAGGTTCCCTGATCCACACCACGTTCAAAAAGACATCCATCCATCAGTTAATTTCACAACTCGAACAATTACATCCATGACTTAGTTAATTACACGCCCTCCCGCGCGTTAATGCAAACATTAAAAGCTCGCAGGCGCGTTCGCCTGAAATTCAGCACGACAACCGGAACATGCCACGCACGCGAAATTGAAAATAAAATTTGCACAGCCGGAAGAGCGCAACGACACTTGAAAAATTCGCGCGCTCGCGCGGGCGCGAAAAATTAACTGTACGCGTCGCCATTAGTATTTTCGGCCATTGTTTTCCCTGGCAATTTTTTCTCCTCTCTCGTTCTTTTTTTTTCTTTTTTTTTTTCTACGCACAGCCAATTTTTTTCCATCAACGCGCGCGCGCGCTTTCGCGGAAGTGCAGCTGCTGGCTCGCGTCAGAGTCATCCATCTGCGTCCGAAATTTCGCGCGATCGTAAAATAACAATCGCCCTGGGCTGGCCTTTTTCCTCGCTGGATTGTTTATGCGCTTTTTGTCAGATTTCTGGCCAAGCGCGGTCGACAGAAGAGCGTTTGTCACTTTTTGGGTGATTCGCGCGAGCTTCCGGTGACGATATTAGATTTTTTTGGAAAATTAGACGGGGGGTTGTTGTAGAAAATTTTTAATTGTTTTTCTTTTTATTTTGTGTGTGTGTGTGTTCTATTTCGTATGCAATTTTGAGAAGAAAAATATTTTTTTTCGTCTTGGCGATATTGGCAATTGTTAATAATTTTTAATCTAAACGTGTGCACTAAAATACTGTTGTATTTATTTTTAAGACTAAATTAATTTATAATTATGTTTCAAGTGCACGTATAATTATATGATAATGTTATAATATAATGGGTTCTATCAGATTTACATAAATACAAGATGCATAATATATTATGGTAATAGCGTTCTTTATTATCCACAATATTTTAAACTAGTGCTTCGTAAATGTGATGATCGTTTTATATTCAATGACTTTTCTACTAATGTTATTTTTAACAATCATTCATTTACTACAGCAAAAATAATGTAGTATTACATTTATTTTTAACAAAATATATGTGTATAAATGAAATTTGAATAAGATCATAAAAACTCTTTAATTCGCTCAAATTTTTTCTTTTTCGATACCGAATATCATCACCAATTTTGGAAAGGATAGATATTAAACATTAAACCATTTTAAATTTACTATATATAATTCCAACGTAACTATTGTTTGCGGAATAAAACAAATCATTAACTTATTAGTACTAAAACAAGAGTAAACTCCTCTCCATTGAGTAACTATGCAAAAGTCTAAATAAACATCCAATTAGCTTACATCAATTTCTAAATCTCACAGCTATAGACTGCAATTACACCCAGTAACCCGGGCACCTCATAAAACCTTCAGACTGGCAGCCTTGTATACAACACGAAGTCCTAATACCCCCCTTATAAACCCCTTTAAGCCCTTAAGGCCTTCTTCAGCAGATGCGAGACAAAAAAGACAAAAATTATTTTCTTCAAAATATATTTTACTAGAGATATTCTGATAAAATATAACTTTCTTTTAAATTAAAGGCCTTGACATACGTTATTATGTTCGATTGAAAAATTTGATTTAATTTTTTCGGTAATGCTACTTCTGTATCTGTAGCAAATTGTCAGCACGATACTCATTGATTTAACTGATTAAGGACTTGAGTGCCTAAGTCACGTTTAGTGCCGAACTGTATAGTTGAAAGAAAGCTAACTATGGACTTCTACTTATTTAAAAATTAAACTAATATGATAGATTTATCCAAAGTAAAAGGGGTGTTAAAATCTAAGTAATATGTTCTCTTTAATTGAAAATTTGTATGAAATTTTCTTTTACGTCGACTTCTATGGTATGGATTGAGATACTAATCGGATTTTTAAATACGTTTTAATTTAACAAACAAAAAACATAATTTAGAAAAGTTTTTATATTTGTTTGATTACATCTATCATTACACTTTAAAAGCTTCTAATACTAAAACACGTTGTTGCAAATATTTATATTGTGCTATATTTAAAAAATTCAAAAAGTTTATATAAAGTAAAAATACTATGATCTATCAGAATCTGATATAAAGAAACTACGCAATAACAAAATTGTTAAATATTCGAAGGTATTTCTAAGCAAAAATGGCTAACATGTAATTATATACGATGATATGTATGCACACTATGTTGTCATATAATATGATGATATATAATTAAGCGAAAATTTTGAACAACGACAATATGTGTAAACTGAGAAAACTGTCGTTGCGTACACGATATATAAGTAATTATTCAGCGTCAGATGCAACATAATATCGGAAAATTAGCAATTGTAATTACGTGCGATTATGTACTGTAAAATATATTCACATATTATTGTGCAATTGTATGTACTTACATGTAATTTTATACATTCACATATTCTCAAAATACAATTGTATATAAACAATCATTATTACGTATTGAAATAACAATATCCAATCACAAATACCGTTTTTACCCGGACAGCGTTCTTATTATCCTCTCCAAGCTTAAGGGGAGGTCGGAGCTATCCTGATTGGTGCAGATTTTACCTAACCTCAAAAATTAATATCATAAACATAAAAATTTGTGGTCATTTATGGTACAAAAATTCGGTTGTCCGGTATTCTTGTCATAATAATAAATGTTTATAAAGCTTCAAGCGTACATAATTGCGTACAATTTCTTAAAATAATGAAAAATACGGCGCGAGGTGAATCTATCAGTAAGGCTAAGAAACGGTAAGATGACCATCATTTTTACCGTTTTCCATTCGTCAATTGTAACAATATTTCATAATAAAAAACTTTTGAGGCTACTAATAAACAAAATTGCTGTTGTCCGGTGTTCTTTCCATAATAAAAAACTATTATCAACCTCGATTTTGATGTTACTATGTGAATTTTAGACGTATAATGAAAAATACGACGCGAGGTGGAGGTCACAATGGTAAAGTTCGCTCCGATCTCCCCTTAACGCTACAAAATCTGCTCCATCCGTCGACACGAGAAACAGTAATACAATGCTCTAAGCAAACATCCAATTAGAACTCTATCAATTTCACAATCCCCTAAAACTCACCTCCAACAACCCCACCTTTCTAACACAAAGAGCCCCCCCCCCCACACCTCTTTCGTCAACCCTCTCAAGCCCTTCGATCTTCCTCCAGCAAAAAACAAATAAGCCCCCGTACACACATCCTCTCCGATAGCAAACAAAAATTAAATCCCGCGCGCTCGATTCGCACTGCAACGAGCTACCGTCTCCTCTCTCGGAAAAAGAAACCAGGAGCGAAAAACAGAACGGCACAGGGGGGGGGGAGCGTATAATCCGCGTCTGGGCGAATGAATAATTGGCGCACGCGGGCGCCTTTGTCGCGCACACCTATACGCGGCCGCGTTTTGTTTGTAAACCATTAGAGCCTCCACGTCATCTAGGGGTAAAGCGAGAGAGAGAGAGAGAGAGACACACACTTTTTACCTACGGCTTTGTTTTGCGTCGTCTCTCGTTTCTTTCTTTCTTTCTGGGAGAGCGGAGCTGGCGCGTGGAGCTTAGAAAAAAGGTTATCGGAGAGAGAGAGAGGCGCTAATGGCGTTTAATTAGTCGTTGCTGTTGGGGATGCGATGGATGCATTGTTTGAGGAGTGGGTGATTAAAAATTTGGTTGGGTTTTATTTTGTAGGGAGGAGGATGTGGGTAGATGGGAAGTCGTCGAAGTATTTGTTCGATGATTATTTTATTGAAGTGAGTAGAGGGTGGGTGAGGAAGGTAACGAACAGAAGAATTTATTCGTATCAAAAAGTGTTTATTGGATGAGAAAGATGACACAGTGGGTAAGAGGACAGTAGTGATGCAACATGGACGTGCGTCGGACGCATATATATGATTTACACTGTGCTTCTATTAATAATCTTAAATAACATTGAATACAAAAAAATGTTCATGTTACATTTATAATGCCTGTATATTTATTTTTTCAAAGAGAAGTTTCATTTTTTATAGAATAATGCATTTGTAGCTCGTACAGAGCTTAATGACCTAGGCTTGGAATCATAGACGAGATTTAAACTTAATCTCAATCTTTATAGTAATATTCTTACTTAAAGTTATAGTAAAATATCATATTTTAAAGAAAAATTTGTTTAACTTGATTTGTCTGCCACCATTTGCTTGAAACAAAATAAGATTGATTACCAAACCAAATACACATTCTTATAGAAAACAGTGTATTGACAACAATCTTTATTTTTCGAATATATTAGAAACTATAAATTAATGATTATAACCTCAAAATTAACTTTTAAAATCTCGGAGTAATAATAGTTTTACAAGTGTCATTTTTTACTGTTGCAACAGGCTTCTTCAAAGTAAAGATGCTTCTATATACAATCATGAACTACACTTTATACAATGAATAAGATATGCCATTTCACCTGAAAAACGGTTTTAATTTGAGGATGAGCCGCTTAAAATTGAGATCGAGTTTGAGTCGTGTCTATATAAATTCGATTCCTACTCGACCTCAAACCCTCATATTCCTCACCTGTCATCTACATGCTCCTACAAACGGCGCGCATTTCAAATAACACCCATAGCGACTCTTTCACCCTCGCCAACTAACACCCAACCAATCCCTCACTTAGGGCTGCACAGGACTCGAGATTTTTCTTGGTCTTGATTTTCAAGACAAGACCAAGACGATACTGCGAAATTATTATCAAGACCAAGACCAAAGGCTCAAGAATTTTGGCTTAATGTATATAATACACAACAAATTTATTGAAATTTGTTTATTTTCAAAACAAGACCAAGACGATACTACGAAATTATTATCAAGACAAAACCAAGACCAAAGACTCAAGATTCTTGGTCTTGTCAAGAATCTTGATGTATGTAATACACAACAAATTTATTGAAATTTGTTTAGTTTCAAAACAAGACCAAGACGATACTACGAAATTATTATCAAGACAAGACCAAGACCAAAGGCTCAAGATTTTTGGTCTTGTCAAAAATCTTGATGTATATAATACACCTAATAATAAATGTATTGATAATAGCAATTGTTATTAATTATTAACAGGGTTGGGTAACTTTTTAATAAACTAAAATGTTAAGTTGAAAGTTACTTGGGAATTAAATTAGTTTAAGTTAAATTAAATTAAAAGTTGTTAACTTATGAAAATCAAAAAGACTTTTTCGAGACCAAGACGATATCAAACATCTTGTCTTGGTCTTGTGCAGCCCTACCCTTCTCTCTCTCTCTCTCTCTCTCTCTCTCTCTCACTCTCATTTCCCGGTGGCGTTGAGCATCCTGAGCACGGTGTCGGCGCCGAACTCCAGGACGCTGCGCCCGGTCTCGACGCCCAGACGCGCCGCGTCTTGGACCGTGTAGATGTCGTTGATGACCGTGGTCTTGGCTGCGTCGATGGCCGTGTTGACGACGCCCTGGGCCACGCCGATCACGTCCGTCACCGTCTGGCGCGCCGCGTCGAATATCTGCACCGCCTTGTCCTCGAGCTGTGGCCCCGGGTGGCCCTGTGCCTGTGAAGTTGCAGGGTTGAGGGTGTTTTGTGTTTCCATGTGATGGGCTCGCGAGAGAAGGTTAAGTTGTGGATACTGACGAGGGGGCATGACGGACTTTTTGGGTCATGGATTTTGATGGAATGTTGGGGGGCGTTTATTGGAAGCTAATAATAAAGCATGATGTACGTAGGTTTACCCAATGGGTTCTAGAATCTGATAGTAGAGCTGTGAATATTAGCAGTGCTCGTACAAACAATGTTAAATTTTTAACGCGCAGCTTCAGTTTTTTCTTTGATTCCATAAATAATAGGTTTTTTATTTTCCTCTCTATTCGGTATAGTTAAGTTAATTCAACACAATCCTGAGAATTTTATTTAGATATAAATGTACCAAATTGACGCACAAGTTGGCAAAGACCCACAAAAAATCATAATTGAATAAAAGAATGTTAGCAGAAAGTTAAAAAACCGTTCAAAGGCCGATTAGATAAAACTGCGGGTATGAAACTACACTTTTAGTTATTAGCAAACGATACCCAAAGTTCTGTCAAACTTCACGGAGAGAAATAAAAAGTCGAATCTACTGAAGTGCACATTGATTCTACTCAAAACACAAGTCTATCTCAGTAGTCATGTAGCAAGTTACAACAACTTACTAGAAAATAAGCTAGGGTAAGTGTATCAGTTCCTGCGGATGCTTCTATTACTGCGGGTACTTTAAAACCCTATTAAAACTGTACATCTTAATGCGGAATCTCCCAGAATATATTTTTTTAAACGTTAGTTATCATAAATAAACATTTGGAACACAAAAAATAGAATATTTTGTTTATTGATCTTTATTTATTTCAAACTATATGAGGTGGTCCTCAATAAATGATGCTTTACTAACTATACCAATGGTTTCTATTACTGTGGATGTCTAGCATCTTAACCTCACTTTACTGCGTATACACTCATCGTAATATTTATCTCTAGGTATTTAGAATTTTCTTATTTTTAAAGGTGCACAAGTGATAGTCTTGTTACTGGAGAACGTAAATTCACACACTTCTACACAACAGTAACATTTAATAATAAAAGATAAAGTTGTATTTGTACAAGAAATCCGCACTAATTAGCCATTCCGCAGTATTTGAAATACAGTAATGTATGCTCATCCGCAGTAATGCAATTAGAAAGACTTCTCTTTAATAACTTTTTTTCGAAATAAATAAATAATTTACAGTTTGCTAACGTACCTAGCCATCTAGATTATACCAAAATCTTTAATTTAAAAAAAAGAGACACATGTATTTTCTTGTCATATTTAGCCTTTCATGGTAATTTAAAGTTACGCTAGAAAACACTCCGCAGTAACTAGTACACTTACCCTACTCCTTTTCTTTCTTAAGTTGAAGTTGTGGATTTCGAGGTTAAGTTAATTTAGCTTCAAGAAAAAAGTACATCTACCGTAAAAATTAGCTAATCATTGTTTCTAAAGGAGTTTCAACCTTTGAGAGGTTATATTGGCACACCTGAAAACGCCATCCTCATATTTTATTTCTCTCCGAGTCCCCTGTCAGTCCTTAACCCATTTAGCAGAAATAAGTATTCTTTTTCCTCCACGTAGAGGCATAAAACATACATTTTTCAGGAATGTTTCGCAAAAGAAATATAACGTGAACTTTGTCATATCTAATTTTAGACTTTGATTGAGAATAATGGTGAAACTCAAGTCTAAGAAATTTAGAGTACAACAGAGAAAACTTTTTTCCAAACATGCACTAAATATAAAATATTCAATATTTCGTTTCGATTTATGGTGATACCAGCGACACCCCTTAGTACTTTAAGAAAAACTTTGATCTTTCACTTCCCACGTATATATTTCTTGATTCTATGTACATCAGTTATTCAGTCCTCTGCTATTTACATCATCACATTCTTCTAATATTTGAAAAAGTGCAAAAATAAATGTCAAAAGAAATTCTTTATTCCTTCTACATATCGCAGTTCACTTATAAAATTGTTTTAAAAAATCAATACAATTTTACCAATACATCTATCGCAACAAAGTGCACAATGAAAAATCAACCAAACATCGAATCTCCAGCAACTGCAATGGCACACGTCATTGTTCGCTCTACACCCCGATGAAAACCTTGCATACCTGCGTCAAAAGATGGACGGCAGCAATCAAAAAGCAAGCGTAATTCCTTAGACGAAAGCACATTCTGCCCTCTCCGAGTACCAACTGCGCAAACATTCACATTTAATACAACCCCGCTGTATATCCAGTATTTTTCCACGAGTAAAGGAAAGCAAAAGCAATGCGTGCTCTCCGATGACGGACAAAAAACTCACTGAACGGAGAAACGTATTTCCGAGCGCACACGAGCGATTCGCGATTCGCTCGCTCCCGACGCCGGACGTTGATATATATCTATATATATGTATAGAACCGCGCCAAATGACGACTGATTGCCGCGAACGCGCGCGCGCGTAATTCGTCCGATTCATACAAGCCGAGCGCGAGCTTTGCTCTGAATACAGGAGAGGCGAATTTAGAAATAATAATAATAATAATAATGCGGCCAAAGGACGCCGAGCCGCAATTTGCCATGATTTGCTGATACTTTGTAGCGCTCGGGGAGCTCTCCTCTTCGCGAGTAATAAAAATGCTTTCAGTATTTGCATATCGTGCAAATTGGCCGTAGTGCGCTGCTGCGAAAAGTGCCACATGGCGCCTTTTTTTCGTGTCAAGGATTGGGTACTGCAATTTTACAGATGCAGGTATTAAAGGTATGAAGTTTTACATAGAATGAAGTAGGTCGGTGTTATGCGAGCTAGCTATTACTCGGCAATTTTTAACGAGATTACTTTAATTGTGTTGAAGTTGTGCAGAGCTGCAAAAAGTATCTTTTGTAAAAATATTATTTTTTCAAAAGGTGTTTTGAATGTGAACCATTGTTGAATCTATTAATTGAAAGGAAGTTACGTTTACTTTGAAAATGTATTCATAATTTTCATATATCTATAGCGAGAAGTAAGTAGTAAATTCGCTTTAAATGTTTAGAAAATTTTAAATAGTTTTCAATTTTATTTATTCAAGTATTACGATTTATTACCTAAAGTTCGTACTTTGGCTACGTTTAAAAAAAATTATAAATGTTTTTTTAAATAATCTGCAAGTTTAATTTATGAATGTTACAACGTAGTAAGGCTCTTATCTGCGAAAAGTACAGGATTACTCCGTATTTAAGCGTATTTTAGCGGTTTTCAGCGGTTTTCATTTTTTGCCTTTCGATCAACAAAATATTATCCTAAAAGCATGCGAAAAGATATTTATAATCATATACGAAACATACAAAAAAAATTTTCAACATAAAATAGCAAGAACTGCAGGAGAAGATAGATTTTTTAACAATATTTCAAATGAAAAAAATCATATATGGATAATTTCATTTTTTAAACGTTTAATGTTCAAATAAAGTGCTTTGATACACTAGTATGTCCTACGCTAGAAAATAAAGAATAAAAAGATTTTCGGTTTACTTTCGGGTTATTTTCGTTGGGTCTACGTAGCTTTTCGTCCACTTTTACATCGCACATGATCAGTGACCTCCACCCTCATAGTATCAACCAAAAGAAAAACTATATTTCGATTTACGAACCATTAAAATGTCGCTACTTAGAGCACTATCTTATAATTTGGAAGAAAAATACAATAATTCTTCAAAACTAGTTTAAGAATGATTTTACCAAGAAATTTCAGCATTTTAAAACTCCTCCCTGTTTCTATTTTTGCAGTAAAATCTTCAACCGAATCGAAATTCAGTATAACCTTAGATTCCTAAATTACATTACCAAAGAACATTATCATATTATTTAGAACAAAATCAGTAATTGTCCAAAACCATGTCAAGCATGATATCGCCAACAAGTCTGAACATCACAACAAATATTACAATTCACAATTTAGCTGAAGATAAGTAAGCTTCCAAAATCATTTTGTAAATCCCTGGCAATAGTATTTCTATTCTAAACAAAATTTATCACAATCTCAGATTTCAGAATTTTGTTTACAAAAAAAACATTATATCTCATATATGAGCAAACAGGAAAGAAATTTATAAAGATAAAAAATCTACTTCAACAACGACTTTTCCAACAAGAATGATCATGTAAAAATTGTTTTTTGTCTTCTCTGGCAGTCATAACATATCCATCCGAATTAAAATTCATCACAATTTCAGTTTACAGAATTTGGTTTAAATGCTAGATATTTTCTCAAAAGACGCAAGAAAATCAATAGCTTACCAAGACTGCATTAACATAGATTTTCTTAACAAATATAATCATTTAAAACTTCGTCTTTGTCTTCTGTGGCACTAATATTTTTATCTGAATCGAATCTGATTGCAATATTATATTAAAGAATTTTGTCATAGAAAAACATTATAATATTTCATTATTACATGAAAAAAAATCAGTAACTCCTCACAACGATTTTTTCAACAATCTTGATCATTTAAAAGTTCTTTTCTATCTGTTGTCGCAATAAATCTCCATCTGAATCAAAATAAATTATAATATTATATTACAGAATTTTCTTACAATAGAACGCTATAATATTTAATAAAAAGCAATAACTCACCCAAACTACACAACGTTATTTCCAAGAAATTTGCTCATTTAAAAATTCTTAACTGCTCCTAACACCTCCACCTAAATCAAAATCATTTCCAATATCAGCTTACCTAACCCCGTCACTCCATATATCCTTCACAATAAAAAAAAGAAAAAATAACACCAGCAACAATGACTTCTATAACTAATCCAAGCGCTCAAAAATTCACAACATCCTCACTCCTCCCTCTTCCATAACGCATACATACACGCGCTTCTCGGCCTCTCTCGCGCCGTAGCTTCAAGGGCGCTCTCCCCTCCCTCCATGAAAACTTGATGCCATCGGACTTTGAAATTCATCCCCCGGCGTTTTCGACCTGGCGGAGCAAAAAAAAAAAAGAAGGGAAAGAAAGCGTCGGCGGCAGCACCGAGACGCCCCGCGGGAAAAGGTTCGCGCGCGAAAAAAAGGGTGAAGGCGAAGAGGGCCGAACAATGGAGCAAGGTGCAAAAACGACAGAGATTGAATGGGACGGGGAGAGAAAAGAAACGACGAGGAAACGAGCGCGGATTTTGATGGGGTGGAAATTGCATAACGTGTATAAGAGTGCCGGCAGCCCCCGGGTCTTGTTTTTGCTTCTTCCCTTTCGCGCATTTCTTCGCTTCCAGGAAGCGTTTGTGATTATACGCCGCGTAGAGCTGCTGTATCGGAGTCGCGGGGGATAGTTCGGTGCGGCTTGATCTTGGATTTTTGCTTTTGAATTTTAAGTTTTGGAGATCGATGCGCGGCGTTGACTTTTGCAAATA
Source organism: Gastracanthus pulcherrimus (assembly GCA_949152435.1). NCBI lineage: Eukaryota > Metazoa > Arthropoda > Insecta > Hymenoptera > Pteromalidae > Gastracanthus > Gastracanthus pulcherrimus. The sequence continues at coordinate 5,760,197 of OX424572.1, forward strand.
AATCGTTAATGTATTATTATTATTCTTGTTAGGAACTTTTGTTTGAGTAGCTTACTAGATGATCTTTTGATTCTTTAATTATGTAGGAAGTTTTGTAACGATAAAGACCACTTTGAAACTTTACACTACTCGGTTTGCTTCCTGAAAAAAATTAAGTTGTGAAACAGGTGCTCAAAGTTTAGTCTTGAGCTATAGGTAGAATATATACTATAGTATATATTCACACCCTAGCAATATAATTTCAAAAGTATACCTATTGGTAATGTATGAAAATAGGGTGGTCAAAGTTACTCCGCTTAGAGGGGCAACTTTGAGCCACTTTTTTATTTCTATATTTTCATTTTTGAGCACTTACAAGTCAGTTACAAACTCATTTTATGTTTAGATGCTCCGATAGTAAATAATCGGTCAAAAATTTATATACGAAAACCAAAAATGGCGGAATAGCAGCCCTTTTCGCGCTCTAATAGAAGAAAGTTTTTGAGGTTGGAAATTTGGTAAAATTTTTGTTTATTTAAACAAAAAAAAATCACATTTAGATGTATTTAATAATTTTCTTTTTGGTTTATTTTGTATCTAAAGGATACATCGCTCTACGATACTTACAAAATCTTTTTGAGGCTGTAGGCATCAAAACGCACTATTTTTTGAAAGTATATCAAGAATGGCTGATCCCTCGTTTTCTTTACTTTTTATGTAGTGCGGAGACAAGCACAATTTTTGATTGATCAAACGACTTTAGTTTTATGACGATTAATTGGAAATAATTTTTTGATAAGATAGAGGGTATGTACAATTAATTAACATATATGTTTATGAAAAAGTTAATCTTCTTTGGATTTTTGGATTAATTATAGTTGTTAGAACGTCGGGTACAACATCATAAAAAATTAAATTATAACTGGGAAAGCGATTATAGAAATACAATGAAAAAATTTAAGGCGATTAGTTATATTTTTACTTTTTTTTATTCAATTTTTTTAACAATTATTCATGGGAGGTTAACATTTTTTTAAAATTATTTTATATGTGATATATATTATTATTACTAAAATAATAACAATGTATAACGTTATACACCTTTTTGTAAATGTGATTCTCTTATTTGTTAAAAATTTCAATTACATTTGGTACATTATTTATTAATTTAATTTATATATTCAATATGAATACAAGTTAAAAATATTTTTAAAAAGATTTTCCCGATATTTGAAATTTCCACGTTACATTCAAACTATTGAATTTTATCAAAAGTTCTCCGGAAAATATTTTTCAATGTAACAATATTCGACTGATTTATTTCGAGGCATGCACGTATTTTTTAAAATCGCTTTAAATTTAACAATATGTAAATGTTACATAATTTTCTGCTTCAATAATTTAGCTTTTTGACAAAACGTATTATATTTATGAAAATTGACTGTAGCGTTCTATTATTTGCTATTTTGGCATTCTTTGCTATCTTGGACCTATATTTTAATCTTATCTCAGATTTCATCTCTTTTTTTATCTATAGATATTTACTCATGGCTACTCACTACCAATGACATATTTAAAACAAGATACCATTCAAACAAAATAATTTTTACATCATAATTTTAACCCACTTTTACCACTAATTTCCTTTCTCTTATCTGAAATTTTATTTCTTTGCTCATCCTTTGTTCTTTCCTAGTTCATCCAGTCAGATAAATACACTGAAACCGAATAATTAAATTAAAAAAATTCAATTTCACAGACCAAAAATTCACATTTAAAAAAATTTGTTTCAGTTAATACATAAAAGAATTCAACAATTCACACAATCACTTCCACCAAGCGCTAAAAAATAAACTGGCACAAGAATCCTTAAATACCTTTAATCAAATTAAACGCGACATTTCCAACGAACAAACTTTAGCCCCCGCAAAAAAAAGGTCAAGCTGCCGCTGCAGCTGCCGGCGGCGCGACATTTTCTGCTGACTCGAGAGCGGTCGGCGAAAAGTCACGAATTCCTTGAAATAAAATCCTGGAAGCTCCGCGGACAAAAAGCGGCGCGCGCGCGTTCACGTCAAATGCGATTGAGGAGAATAGTTCGGGGACGTTTCCGAGGCAGCCGGCAAAAAAGCGCCGACACGTACGACTCTCTCTTTCGGTTTTTGCGGGCGACGGCGCGAAATTTCCTTTTTTCTCTTTGCGATGCAGCCGAGTATATATTCGCGCTGTACGAAAATGTGTGTGGAACGCGACGATTGGGAAAACGTCGAGAGGGAGCGGGTTAATCATTGATTAAACGCGGTAGTAGAGCATACGCGCAGATCGTTTTGCGTACGGGGTAATATTGGAAAGCGCGCGTGCGCTTGGAATTGCTGTCGTTTGTCCGCGGTGACAGGCGTTTCATTAAAAATTTCGACGGGGGGGGAACTTCATTTTGCACGGCTGATTGATGCGCGCCGGTGGATTTGACGCTGCTGTTTTGCTCGTTAGTTTCATTGCCTGGGTGCCCGATACGGGCAGAATGTTTATTTTTGGGAAAAAAGGATGAGGATGAGGGGTAATTGGTTATCTGAAATTTTAGATAGAATCATCTTTGATACAATACATGCTACTGATTTTTGCTTATATTGAAAGCTTTTTAAGCAATCGTACAAAAAGTTAATTTATCTAGTTAATAGAGTTATCTAGAAAACATATTATCTTTATATGTAGATACATTATTTATAATAAGAATAGAAGTGAAATTCTTGATAATAGCATATCTAGACAATACAAAGTTAAATTTTTAGTTTTAATGCACTCTTCTAAGTAATTATACAGAAAGGATCATTTATATAGTTAGAGTCATCCAGATAATACATTATTTTTATAACTAGAAACGTTATCTATAATTAAATGTGAACTGAAAGTCTAGATTAAATTATTTCTAGACAATGCGGAGACAAACCTTTTATGTTTTCTAAAATAGTTATCTTTTCCCCTATTTAGATACACATTTATCTAGATAAAGTTTTTAATTTGTCAGCATTAATTTGTTCTTAACCTTAATTTCAGTTTCTTCGTTACTCCTTATATTGATTAGTATCAAAATATCTTATCTAGATTTGCACCTAAGAGACACCTTAAGGTAATACATTTACATACGAGATTCGAATCTAGATAATATATCTAGATATCTGTCCATGGCGACAGTCTGTAGAATTAGAGTACACGCAAATATCAAACATCTTCGTATGAAATACAGAATTAAACAACCTTCGCATATCAGATACTGACGCCTTTCCCTACTATCTACTAAGACCCTCAACACCTCTCGAAAATCCACTCGAAAAGTCGCAATATCCAACTCGTTAAGCAGCGGCAGCTTCCTTCTTGTCAAACTACACCCGCAGAAAGGAATGCCGCGTCCTATCATAACTTTGCCTCCCGGAAACTGGTTAATTAAAACACGATTAGGAACTTAATAACACTCGCGCGCTCAGTTCCCCCTTGTATTAATAATGTATTAATAACGTGGAATACCGAATTTCCCCCGCTGTACAGTTGGGCAGGACTCACGTAATGAATTATCCGTCAGCTTTGGTTACCCATAGAATGAGCAAAAGCACGAGAGATAGCCAAGATTGGAAGTACTAATGCACTTACGGCATCCTCCTCGTCGTCGTCTTCGGCTTTAATCTCACTTCGCAGTCGCTTCTTCGCGCGTAACGTCCTCACCCCCCTATCCTCTTCTTTCTGGTTCGTCTTCTTTCATTTTAACCCTTGATGCCTCTGCGCCAGCAGCTTACATCATCCTTTGGCCAACGCGTGCTCTTCTTCTTCTTCTGCTTCGGGTCTTTTCAGTGTTCGCGCGCCGCTGCTTTCATATATTGATGAAGCGAGAGCCGGAGGAGGGAAACGCGGCCACCGCCGCTGCATTTTACATCCTAAGCCCCTTTTCAAATTATTTAGAGGCACGTGATCTCCGACCTATTTCTCTCTAAACTTGCGGGGAGCGCCGCGGCTGCGTGCACGAGAGAGAGAGAGAGAGAGAAGAGGAGAGAAGGAAGGAACCGGATGCGCTCCGACCCTTTGTGGATGGTGGTGCATTTGCGGAGAGCTTCTTGGAACTGATACAAGATACCGTGGTTCTTTCTTTTTTTCTTGCCGTTGCTGTATTGCGGAAATGGCTGCGCTATGGAGGTTGTATAGAATGTTGGCTTTTATCAACCGTAAATACGTCTTCCTCGTCGTGAATCTTGTTCCACGGTTATTGGCAAAATGCTTATTTTTGTAAAAAGATAAAGCTGAAAGGGAATTGATTATCTGGAAATTGATCATATTATCGGTTTTGTAAAAGGGTGTAGAAAGTTAAAAAACGTTATAGAAAAATAATTAAGGGGTAACACCACTCTAGCGGCCCGAAAAAATGCCTAATTTGTACGATTTTTTACAAGAGTAGGAAAGAAGGGATCAAATTTCTTTTTGAGGGTTTACTATACATATATTGAGGTATAAAAATATATTTTTTTTTACACTTAAATACAAAATAGCGGCTATACAGCGAATCTTGTGAGAAGCCTTTTTCTTAAACCTCCAAACGGGAGAACACTTTTCTCGGAAAGTATGAGACCTGGAGCAAAAAACCAAAGAAATTCTTAATCTATATGACGTTAACTTTGGAAGTACATAGGGGTTTATTTTATTTCAATTTTTGTAGAAATGGCGCACTTCTGAAAAAAACGATGTAAATTGTTTATAAAAAAAAAAGATTTACTTTCAATCGAAAAACGGCTACGTACTTCTTTAGAGAATCTATTTGTGAAGCTACAGTAAAAATTTCAATCCAATCCATGCAATAGTTTACGAGTAATCTGTTCTCCCAGTTTGAAAAAGGTTTCTCACTAGATTCGCTGTATAGCCGCCATTTTGTATTTAAGTGTAAAAAAATATATTTTTGTACCTCAATATATGTATAGTAAACCCCCGAAAGAGAAATGTGATCCCTTCTTTCCTACTCTTGTAAAAAATCGTACAAATTAGGCATTTCTTCGGGCAGTTAGAGTGGTGTTACCCCTTAACCTACATGTAGTCTTATCTTGATAACATCGTATTAAGACAAGACATTATCTACTTAGCCCTTCAAATGTCATAAGTTTAAGAATCTACACGTGAAAATAGCGGTAATGGTATTGATGTATTAGTGGAGTTGGTTTACGTAGCGTGCATGCATTCCAAATAGTATATTATGACACTGTTGTGGGAGATGGTTTTTTACCTTGCTCGAGGGTTTTCGCACGAGCGAAGCGAGTGAGAAAATCGAGCAAGGTAGAAAAACACCTCCCACAACAGTCTCATACGATATTTTATAGCACAACAACCTCAAAATCGACAATAAAGTTGGCATTTTGAGGTTAGTGTGCTATAAACTTCAATTATGTCACAGCGAACATAGTGTTTCTTACACGTACGTTATAATAATATATTATATAATCCACACCCAAGAACACAGCAATATTATCTCCACTTTTTCCACTTGCAGATTCCAGAAGCTTTTTGACATTTAAAGGGCTAACATAGGTCCTAAATAACATATTTTTTATTAAATTATCCCGTGTAAAAAAATTAGTTTGGCAATAGTCTGGCTCAATAAGTTTGGCGAAAGTCTTGCAGAAGTCCGGCAGAAGTTTGGCTTTAGCCACTATGCCAGACTTTAGACAAAATGTGCAAAACAAAAGCATCGACACATGTCAAATTGCCAGTAACCTAAATTTTTGTCTTTTCGTTCGTTGTAGGGAACTTTTGCAGCGCTTTTATTAACTAACTCGACTTATAATCAATTTTTTACAAACTATACATTTTTCGATAGACTCAGTGTTTAATTTTTTTGTACTTGTTTGAAAAATTGAATTGAATTTTAATAAAATATTCTGTTTTTTGCAGTAATTTGTAACATTATTAGCTGTAAGCTTAGCTTTTTGGACGTATCAGTAGTCATAGCCATGAAGACCATTATTTTAAACAATATTACCGCTTGATAAACTTATATGGATTATTGTCTGCAGAGAAACCAACGGCAAACTGATTTTGGAGTAAAAGTGATGCATTGAAGCCTACTACTGCTAATTTGAGATTTATGCACGATAAAGAGCTCTAACAAGTATAAAATGTTTCATTAAGAGTATATTTTTAAATATAAAATTCGTTTTTTAATTACTTTGAAACCATATCGAACATAAACACTAATATTTCTCTTTTTTCAGGCATATACACACTTTTACCCCTTTACATTATTACCAGATATAGAAAATTGTTAATTTGAGAATAGGTTTCTCTTATTTCTAAGAAGAAACTAACATATATCTTAAATTCTTACCAGTTCTATGAGGTTCATGATTAGTAGTTGGAACATCAAGTGTCTTACTCACCTGAAACAATAAAAAAGTAAACAAAAATTAAAGTAATTCAATAACGATTAACTCCAATTAGCAAAAAAAGAACGCCAATTTATTGGCACTTACAAAGACGTGGTCAAGGATGCCAGTCCTGAATTTTTATAGAACTTTAAGGATCTTTTCGTGGTTTCTTAAAATAAAGCGCGGCACCTGTTTTGTTCTAATAGACTCTATGTCACGAGAAATAGCTAAAAACATTAACATTGCTTATATACGTAATGTTTAAAATTCGTATATATAGATATATAACTAATGTTAATGTAATGTGAATCTTAATGCAGCTATATCTCAGTATATTGGGTCCATACAAACTACGGGCCCTGGGCTTGATTTTAAGGTCCCAGAGAGAGATCCTCAAACTTCCATGAAAATTCAGGCCTGCACCCATGACCATCTCCTCATCATCTATCTCAAATTCAATTAATCTAAATTAACTATCGCTATAGTAGGAAAACCAGAAGGCACAAGATCTGCGGGTAGACCAAGACGAAGGTGGAAAGACAGGGCCGTCCTGTGAAAATAGAATACTATGAGGAAAACTGGATTAAACTGGCAAAGAATAAAGAGAAATGGCGTGATTGTTTGAACAAGGCTATGGACTGCATAGTCTCATCAACCACGAATGGTGGCTACGGTGATGATGAGCACATGATCACAGCGGATATAGGAGCTACGGTCTTTTAAGCATTATCACTGCTAACCATTAATGGCTGGCCACTGTAATAGTGATAAGTTAGTATTTATTATTTTGAGAACAAGTCATCTATTTTAATTTGTATTTAGATAAGGTATTACCTAAATATAAATGTAGATAATATATCTACAAAAAGCATTATCCGCTCAGGTAAATTATGTATCAGGATACTTTTAACTATAACATGTATCTACATAACTTTATTAATTTACAGTTTTAAAATATTCAATGACTAATATTTCCCAAATCTGAGTGTAGCGGCAAAAATCGTACAGATATTTTTATAACAAAGATACTTCTATCTAGATATTTGCCGATGGCTGTTCTCCCATTGAGAGATGTAAAACGTGGAAAATTTCAAAGGAATCATATCAATACGAATGTAGCGAGGTAATAAACAATTCACGTAGCAATTAAATCCTGCTCCATCAATAAAACGAAAGTGAACGGCACGAAAAAAGTCGAAAACAAATCCGAGTGCACGCGCCTTTCGGCTGAGAGGCTCGCGCCATAAAAATCAGACGTTATTCGCTCTTTCGGCACACGTCAAAAATCAATCCAATATGCGGCGAAAAATGCCTCGGCCCGATTCTCTTTTTCGCGCATCGTATCCGCGCAGACCCTCGAGTACCGGTCGCGGCAGGGCAATAAAAAAATCACGACCGAAGCTGCGCGTTCGTCCGCGAGAAAAGAAAAAAAGGAATTGCAAAAACCAGCGAAGGGAGTGGGTAAAAATGGATGTAGCACGCGGAAATTCGCAGTAGGTACAAAGCGATGGAACTTTCGTTCGTTCGCGCGCGCGCGTCGATTCCTCGAGCGAGCGAGGGCGCGAGAGAGCATTTGCAACAGTTCTCGCGCTGAAAAATTGAAGCGACTATTTTCATCGTGCGCGCGCGCTTCGTGAAACAGATACAGGATGAAGGGGGAGAAAGATAGAGAGAGAGAAAGAGAGAGAGAGAGAGAGAGAGAGAGAGAGAGAGAGAGAGAAAGAGAGATGAAAATCGTTTTCTCCACGCGAATCGTAAAAGGCGAGAGGCGCGCGTCCTCGTTTCGCGTCGATGCTTTTGTATGCGTGGGTCTGCTTCGATGGTGGATCGCGAAGCGCCATCTGGCGTTGGACGATACGATCTGCGAATCCGTAGGGAATTGACAATGGGCGAAAGTGTTGAAAAAGTTATCCTCGATTGTATTGCTCAAGTTGAATTTGAATTGTCGTCATAGAATTATTGTTTTACGTTTTGTTTTTTAATACACACACACACACATTTTGATCATATTAATCCGACCCGAAAATGGCTTTTCTGTAAATCGGAAACTGTTTTCTATATTAAATTAATATTAATATTTATTATTATTATTATCTACCGATTCTAACGTCTCTTCTTTCAAAGCTTCCTTTTCATTATAGCTGTTACATGTATTTTCTTATAGCTAACCCGGAAGTGGACTGAAAGATCCGGAGGTGAATTAAAACTGACCGAAAATAAAGCATAGCTTACGACTCTTTTCAAATTCATTCTTCATATTATTCTGTTTTAACATTTCACATGCACCGTTTCATCCATCGGAATCTGGAAGTGCTATATCGGTAAATCGGATGTGACCTGGAAGAAACCGGAAGTTATCCAAAATATACCGGAAGTAATTTTTACCGTCTCTTTCTTTCAATTCTTCTATTTTTATTATCAAATATCACACAGTTTCGTCCTAATTCGAAAGCGAAGCGTGATTAAATCAAATGTTAGCGAAAGTGAATAACGGATGACCGGAAGTAAACCAGACCTAATGACTACCTTAATTTTTTTTTTAAATTATAGTATATATTTACTTTGATTGATAAACTATTTTCCTCTGTATACGAAACTTTGTACAAGAATGCAACTATCTACCTCGAAATCGATCAATAACAATCAATTCAAACGTGAATAATTACAAATTACGAATCGACAAAAGAGCGCCACGTTAAAGCCGTATCCCGCTTCTCTTTATTTTATCCGCGGTCTCTTTCGGATATCCTCTTCTATCTCTCTCTTTCTCTCTCTCTCTCTCTTTTCTCTCTTACCCCACTGCGGGGAGCAGCAGAGATGGAGCGCCGGCCTTTTTCGCGGAACAACGCGGAACCGCATGAGAAACGGCTCGCTTCCGGCGAAGCGAGCCGGAAATGGAGCGCGCGCTCGCGTCCCATTCTTGCAAGGATATATGCCAGACCGAGCGTGCGAGCGAAAGAGAGAGAGAGAGAAGACTCGGACGAGTACTTTTAAATCTTTTAAGGGGACACCGCAGGCCGCGCGGTATTAAAATTGCATGAAGCGTCGGTGCCGAATAACCGAGGCGTGTCAAATGCTGGCGCTCGATCGACTGAATTACGCTTCGTGCGCGCTCTCAGCATTTATTGCCGCTGCTGTCCGCTGCAGCGAGCTCGAAATGGCGCGTGCGCGTGGAGTTAACGGATGGGAAAAGAAATTTTTTATGAATACAATTAAATTTTCTGGCGGTTGGGAAAAAACGTGGAGCAAGGGGGGAGTGAGCCTGCACCGGGCAGTCAAGGCTTTGTGAACGCAGGCATTTGGTTAGCTTGTTTTTTAATAGTGTTTGGTGTAGTATTCATAGTGTTTATTTTTCATTTTATTTCAATTAATATAGATAATTTTAAATTCGATTTATTTTTAGATATTTCATTTCAGTGCTTTTTGTTTTGCTATTTTATTATCCTTTTTGTTTTTTCTTCTCTGTCTATGCTTGCACGCTGAAGTTGCATATTCGTTAATTTAAATAGTTCTATTTACTGGTGAATTAATAAAGTTTCGCAATTTCGACTTTAGAGAGTATTTAAAATATCCTTCTTGTTTTTAATTAATTTAAAGTCGTGTAAAGTTACAATTCAACTTTAACGGAAAGTAGAATTTCAAAACGTAAATCATATGAGCCTGTATAAGTGTGACGTCAGAACATTCTTTTCTGAGTAACAACACTTCACTTAGGTTAGCTCAAAAGGTTATTATGACGACAGATTTACGTGACGCACCTTTCAAACTCTATCTTATTTTGTAAATGTTCCATAAAAAAACTTTATTTGATAAATACTTCTTTTTCATTGCTACACATTGATTAACTAATTTGGTAGTTTGAATGGGAATACGTGCTAATTCCCTATTTGATTAAACGTAAGTAAATACAATCTAATATAGCAAAAAGGAGTAAAATTTGTATGATTGCAAACATGTTCGATGAATGTTGAATATTCTCTACATTCAACTGTACTTTTCTAGGTACCTAAACATTTTAAAGAATTGAAATGTTTATTTTTTTTACATAAATGAAGATCGAGGTTTATCGGAAAGTACTTGAATAACCAATATCCTGTTTTAGCCATAGAATATTAAAATTATTTTCAAGGATAGGATTTTCAACTAGCAATCAACCTAACAATAGGTTCATGACTTCATCAATTAAAGCACAAAAAATCTTTGCAATCTCAACGCGAACGCATACACCATTTTTTCTTCGTTCCGAACTACTACTGCCAACATCACAGGACTTATTAAATTTTATTATCGAAATTCCATAGTAATACATATGCGTACGCGGCAACGTTTTTTCTTATAATAAAAAAAAGTAATATACGCTAAAAGCTCAGGTTTTAATAATACGGCGACGAACTCTTAGGATGAAAAAGAGGGAAAAGGGAATCCTCGAGATAATGGTTTTTCATTACCCGAAACACAGCGGGAGAAGCTGCGAGAGTGTCTATGCGTGCGTATGTGTAACGGCTCTTACAGGATAATTTCATGAAGGGGGAAAGAAAAAAAAGGTCGAGAATTCTCTCCTCTCTCAGTTATTGTTCTCCAGCGATGTACTTCACGGAAATTCGAGCATTCCCGCGCTAAAAAGTCTGTCCCTTTACAGATAGTAAGTACTTTCTTAATTATGAGATTATATTGTTTGCCGAGGACCGATGATGACAGTTCATTAAAATCATTAACCAAAAATATTGTCAATTGACCGTTGTTTTTTATCAGTCTTTTCTTATCCGCTCTGGCTCGTTATTATTTATCTCACCATTATTTTTCTTTAAAATTTATAACTATTATTTACGGTGAAATTTCTTTGATAGAGAGAGATACGAGAAAAAATAACAACTTGCATGCACTCGAAAATATTGTTTCTACGATTTCTTAAGAGAGTATTTTTCCGTAAACCTTTTAATTGAATTTGTAACGTAGAAACATATTGTATGAGTTGAGAAGCTCTAATAGTATAAACTTTAACTGAGATAACCCAACCAAATAATAAAATTTCGAAAAGAAAATGATTTGTACAACGATGGCTTGAGAATTACTTTTTTTATTCATTTTTCGTCAAATATTATAATTATTTATTTAAACAACTTTTTAAACTTATAATTTATTAGATCTCAAATTAGTTACTAATTATATTTACAGAGAAATCTACATTCATTCATAAAATATCAAGCGTACATTTCACCGAATTCAAATATTCTACTACTGAAATAAACATATAAAAAAATGTATAGAGTAAATTAAAATCTCTGAAAAGTAGAGTGTTGATGTAAGTAGTATTATTTTTGAATACATTTCGAGTATCGTTATCTACTAGAGTTACGCTAGAGAGTAATGGAATGAATAAAATTCTTTGCAAAGCTTGAAAGCTTAGAAACTCGCAACTTAAAACTCCGCTTTAGCTTTCCAACGCGCTGCGTGAATTAAATTCGAACACAGTATCACATATTGCGAAGATGAAATGTGGCTTTAATTAAAGACGTCATTAAAGCAACGAGAGCGCGGCTACACTAAAAACTCTTGATTTCTGTGTCATTCCGGGGGCTAAGCTGACGCGTTGCTTGCGCTGCAACACAGAACTCGAATTCAATATCAATGCGCGACACTTCAAGTTCAAAGCGAGGATCCGACGGAGCCTTTGCTCTAATGACACGGGAGTCGTTATTATTGCGCCTGGCACGCGTACGGTGAGCAAAAAGGAACGTTTGAACAAGAATTATTTTGACATATTTAATTAAAGTCATGTTTCATCGTACTCTGAGTAACCCGTGAAATTATACGTTTGAATTTAATGAGCGCAGCGCGTTGGAAAGCTAAAGGGTACTTGAAATTGCGAGTTTCTAATTTTTCGAGCTTTGCAAAGACCATCGTTCACTGCGTTATTCCATAGTGCAATGCAAGTGTAGGTGTAAACATTGAATGATACTTGAAATTTATTTAAAAATAGTAGTAAGTAACATTGACGCTCGACTTTCTCCGAGATTTCAATTTACTTTTTGCATTTTTTTAATCTCCCCATTTCTGTAGTAAAATATTATTTGAATGGTAATTTATTAAACACACAGGAGAAAAGAATTTTAGTTTCAAAAAATCATAAGATTTTAAAATTTGTTATTTTAGATAAGAAAAATGATTTTTTGAATACTCTTTTAACAAACAGTGCATAAACCTGACACAACATGTAAGATAAATAACTATAAACATCTATTTGATCTATTAATTGTGGGTGAATACAAAAGAATAAATTGTAAGCTTTAATTTAAGATGTGTTGGGTGTCAAAAGTCTAATTTTTTCCAAAGTTACAAGGGATTTATAGACCATAACAAGGTCACGTGAAAAAAATCGAATTTAGATGATAGTTAATTTTTCTAATCTTTTACACTTTCTGTAATTTGATCTTGGACCAGTTATAACTGTAAAGACGATACAATACGTAGGTCCAATTAGGCTATATTTAATTTTTATTTCTTCGATGGTATCGGCTATTTCAATACAGAATTTATAGGCCGATTCACTAATCTGTTTGAATTTTGCAAAATGAACGAGATTTACAAGAGTTACAGCTATCAAAAGTTTCTTTATGCAATTCATGCAATTTCAAAAGCGCCGCGTATGAACCATGAAGTCACGAGGATTTTCGAAGCGCTATATCTTCTTTACTTCTATTGCAAAAATTCCAAAACTTTACAAAGTAAGTATGCTATAGTCTATCAGAATATAATATAAAATAAATCACGAAACAATCCAATTGATCGATTTTATCAGATTTACCGTGACTCTTCAACATAAAGGGTAATATCTCCGAATACCACAATCATTTCTCAAAATTTCAGTCTGATCTGCGACGCTAGACCATAACGCAAAATTTTAATTATGCGATACGATTATCAATAAAAATTTTAAAAAATTCAATATTAACTTATTTATTACTTAACAAGGGCTAGTTCATACACCATATTTCTTTATTTTCCTTCGTTATCCAACTGTTCACTCTATTCATTTAATTTCTCAATAGCATCAACTTTCAACTCTATCCCATATTCAGAGGTAATAAATTCCACATCCGCACAATATCATTCCTCGATACACCAACGAATTCCCAAACTCCAAATTGAATCAGGCCAACTCCTCGAGACGCGAAAAAGCGCGTATCCGAATTCGTGGATGATCCGCTTTGAGAACGGCCGAGGCGCTCGCGAACTAACCCCACGAAACTCCGCATCTCCGAATGCCCCGAAGCTCCCCGAAACTTATCCCACCTCCGAAGGCTCAAAGAGCCAAGGCGCAAAAAGTACCACCCTCGAACTTTTCAATGCTCCAACTAAAACTCCCGAACTCCGAAAATTATATTTTCCCCTTCGTTCGCAAGTTCAAGTCACGCAGTTCCATGCGTTCGAATTTCCAAGCAGTTCGCGAATCTGGATGGAGGATCGACGCTGCGTTTGTTTTTGGTCTGTTGCGTACGTGCGAGCCACGCGATTAAATTCAGTGCCCGGCTAATCGGGCAAGAAAAATGGGGAGCGCAGCAGCGACGGAGGCGGCAGAGGGTAATATTGTATTCACCTCGCATACTTATCGCGGGAGTGGAGGGAAACTGCAACTTTGTTCGCCGGCGTACGTGCGCGCATTATGTATATTATGTGCCCGTGGTGTTTTCTTTTCTTTGTGTGTGTGTAAATGTTGCACGTTTTGAAGCTGGAGAGGGGATCACGTTTTTAATTGGAGATAGCGAGACGTGATAGTTTACGGGGGTAATTAGAAAGGAATTGGACGGTGGTGTCAGGAGGTGTAGTAGGCAAATGGGGTGTGTAGAAGAACATTTTTATTGTAGTTTCTTTAGATCAGGTAAGATCCGGGATAATGTATATGCAAAGAGCGTGTTGTAAGTAATGGAAAAGATTGTGACATCGTAAGTTTATAGATAACATCGACTAAGAGAAATTACTTAAATAAATAAGGTTGTTTCTATTTTTCATTAAATTTTAATATCTCAGGTCTCATTTCTCTGATTATTCTATATCTTACTATAAACAGAATTTTGAAAGAATATGATAAATACACTTACATAAATGTATATACAATTTGCTTTTTCTTCATACAGATTAATTATTTTAGAATTTTGTTTCAGTTAATTAGATCTATTAAAATCGAATGAATTATTCTTGGCTTCTAGTGTTTGTTACTAATTTCTTGTCAGGATCGAATGAAAAATAAATATCTTAAGAAATAACAGATCTTAAGAAACTATAATACAAATTTTATTCTACATGGTCAATTTTGTAGTTCTCGTAGAATAATTTAAATTTTATTTTTAAAGCATATGGAACTAAAATTTTAAATGCGCTTTTAAGTACCCTGTATTTAGACAAAAAAGAAGTCGGGACCAGTACCTGGACAGTGACAAAAATTATTATTACTGGTAAAAAATAATAACAATATGTATTCATTGGCATTCATTGTCATAGTTTATAATATGAAGAATATAATTAAATCAAAATTATGTCAATTTACATCTTAAATTTATTATAAATATAAATATAACATTTTGAGGTTTTGTTGAAAACTCTCATATGCCGAATGTATTATCCAAGTTTACCTCCTCGTCTATTTGCTAAACTTAGTAGTGGGACGCCTTTAATTTCATATGTTCAATTATTAGTTCCCAACTATGTCCAAGTACTGAGTCCAGCTTGGCATATGATGTTTAACTACTGCGGCATATGATTGCGTTTTTTAACTTACTTTTTTAATATAATAAAGTATTAAACGTCTCTTTACTTGTGTAAATTACAGTAAAACATGTCGAATTAACGATTAGATTTAAGATTTTGGAAAAATATTGATTTTTGACTCTGCAAACACCGATTCTGTATTTGCGTTTTAAAAAGTAGCCCAGTATTGGGTACTTTACTTATCTCATGACATATTTTTCTAACTTTAACACTTCTGAGTTACGAATTTAGAAAAAAGCACAATATTTGACCATTTTTGTTTAATTATATCAAGTACGGTATTACTACGATCTATATAAAAAGAAGACCCACAATATAGGTTTTTAAAAGTTTGTTAAAAAATTGAAGTCCGAAAATAAAAGTTGGGATGCTAAGCAATCCATCGTGACCGGAAGAGTCATTAAATGTCTCGCACACAGAGATTTAAATTAATCTTTATGGAAGTTTCACAAAATGTTCCTTAATGTGAAGGCGAAAAGTTGTATTGTATTACAGCTTTTCTCTTCTGTTTTAAAACTAATCGTTGGTTAATATGAAAAATATTAAAAATATGTTTATAACCACGTCTCATTATTTACTACTTTGCCCAAGAAACAGTCCACTCTAAGGTAGGTCTAGGTTACACACTCAGTCTGAGTGTAGGATACCGGATAGCAGTTTAGTTGGAGGATACTTATACGGTGTCAAAGTTCTCGTCTTCAAACGGAAGGCACTTTGTATGCGCCGTTTGAGTTAAAACTTTGTAATTAAAGCGTCTGAAACTTAATAGCTAAAAATTATCTAGCTATACTACCCCCGTAAATGAGTTTATACTTCATTTTTATTAAAACTTAAAAACAAATCGTTTGTTAAAAAATGTTCACACTGTAATTATTATTAGTCACGGGTACGTATCTGGTTAAAGAAATATATTATTAAAGCAATATGAACCTTACTTTTAGATAAAACAAAGGTCAAAGACGAATAATCAGTCTTGACGAAGATAAAAGTTAACAATCATCAGGAGATAAAAAGTTGTATCTAAATAAAAAATGTATCTATTACAAAAATATCATTAAATTTTAAACTAAGAGACAAAAAAACTACTTTCTAATACTAAAAGATAGATTAATTCATTTAAATATTTATATTAAGCAAAAAGTATCTATATAATATAAATCTGGATGCTTTACTATCTAAATAGCACTCAATCTAGGTAAATAATTTTGTTTTGCAATTTTCTTCAAAAGTTTACTCATATAATTTTCTGGTTACAATAGCTAATATATATAATTAGTTCTATCCATACTTATTTTTCGAGAACATGCCTCTTCTCTACATCCGATCATCATTAACATACAAATATAAAAATGAATCCCACAGATTTGACTATCATCAATCCATTCACAAAATCAGCCAAAAAACTCGGACACACAGACACACAAATACGCTCGGGCAATGCGCGGAGAAAGAAAGCACCCGAGAAAATTTTTTGCAGCGCCCCATCTTTTCATGCAAAGGTCGTGTCGTCGCGGGGAGATATTCGCGGCGGCGGAGCACAATGGACTTTTCAGTGGATGTGGGGGAGTAGGGAAATCCCATATCCGTTATATTATTCCGCTATTGTCGGGAGGGCCATTCGAATCCGCATATGCGTATATATTTTTCCGCTCTCGTACGTATGTATGTGGCTGATACATGCGCGCGGTGCCCGCGGCGGACCCTTCCAATATCTTTGTACGTTTTTCAAGAACTTTTTCGCGTGCGGATAGGGAAATCTGATAAAGGTGAAGTCAAAGGCGAAGGATATGCCGCGTGTCAAATATAGCTCTGACTTTTTTTTCAATTTTTAACTTATTTGGTTATTTATTTATTTATTTATTGACTCTGAATGGATTTTGGCGATATTACAAGATTTAGGTACACATACCTGCAGATTAAAATATAAAGGTTATTTATTATTGTGACAAAAAGGCAGTATATATATATATATATAACTGCTTTTTTGTCACAATAATAAATAACCTTAAATTGTAGAAAATCCAACTTCTATTAATATCAGTATCATATTATATTGAAAGATATATAATATGATACATATATATATGAAGTTGGATTGCCTAAAATTTAAGGTTATTTATTATTGTGACAAAAAAGCAGTTTACATTATACATTTAACCTATTATACAACATAAAATGCTTACTCTTAAAATATTTTTTTTATTATCACAGGAGTTTGTTGACACTTTAGCTCTCAGCATTCAAAAAGATCTTTTTACGATTTCAATAAACATATGTAAGGAATTAAGTAACAGAGAAGTGTACTAATAGCAGAAAATTAACAATACCTGAATACTGGTTAAAAATTATAGGAAGCTTATAATTTTACCTATAAGGGCGTACTAAAGAAAAAAAATTAGAATTATAACATAACATTCTACTGAATAAGAGAAAGTGATAAATTACGTGATATATCACCTGATGTACTGGTATAATATACCACCGTACGCAATCACCTGATAAGGTTACACATGATTGGATCACTTGCTTGAAACCTAATTTACTACTTAAACAATGAAAAAAATACTTTTGGGTGATAAAATCAGCAGATAATTTAGGCGATTAGATCAGATAATTTAATCAGTTGACAAAATAAGGCGCTAAATCGACAAATTATTTCATGTGATTATTGATGAATCAGCTAATCATTTCAAGTGATTATTGATAAATCAGCTGATTATTGATGAGTTGATCAATATACATTAACAGATTACTTAAACTGATATATCCTGTCAATAAACATCAGATTATTTATCAACTGATCTAGCGCCTGATTTTCTTTATCATTTTAGTAAGTACACATTCACATATTGCTCTAACCTATATCGAAATATGTACATTAAGTTCGAAGTCCGAGTCGCGAGTAATTTTCACGCCCGAACTAATCGGGCAACTCGAGGACGACGCGGGGCGCGTCCGCGTCTTTACTGCCTCCTGAAACGAGAAAAGCCATTTTAAAAACATAAATACTGCAAAGCCCGTTCATTAAAAACTTTTATTGTGCAACTCTTTCCGGACACTTCAGTTGCAGCCTTCCCCCCGCGCGCGCGCGCCGAGAATAAAACCTTCCTCCCTCCACTTCGCCTTCGCCTCCCTTCTCCAGTCCCAACAACATTAAACAAACCTTCACTCGCAATTACTCGAACATCTTAAAAGCTCTCTCCGTTTCTTCTCTTCTAAAAAAGAGAGAGAGAGAGAGAGAGAGAGAGAGAGAGAGAGAGAAAATAAACAGCGCTCGCGAGGTGAATTTTACGTTTGTTTTTTTTCCTTCTACTTGTTCAGCGGATTTGTGAAAAAGCGAAAAAACGTCAATGGCAGGCGCGCATTGAAAATTTTTATGAAAAGTGCGTCTCTCGCGCGCGCGTAATTCCGAAGAGGTGGCAACGCAGCGTTTCACTTCGCGCGAGAAAAGTCGACTTTATTGAAACGCACAATCATCTTTATTACTCTTCTTGCTGCTGCTGCTGCAAAAATATCACGCGAGAGAGAGAGACTCTAGGGATGCGAGACATTCACCTCTCCCCTCGTGCTTCTCTCTCTCTCGCCCTCTTTTTTTGCCCTTCTCGGCTTTTATTGCGATCGTTCGTCTTCATCACTCAGTGCTAGTTCTGCCACGCGATACGCGCGCCCGATGTGTTCCGTTCGTCCCCGTGGCAAGCGGCATTAGCAGCTTTAGGTTGTAAACAAAAGGCGGGGAAGTTTTTCTTCTTGGAGCTCTTGAATTTGCTGTTTTACGTGTTTTTTTTTCTGTTGGAGTGGCTTGTGTGGAGAGATGTATTCGGGGAAAAGTTGCTAATTTAGATGTATAGGCGAAGTTTAATAAAAGAATGAGTGAGGATGAGGATGAGTGTCTAGATGAAAAGAAATATCTTTAGGACAAATAAATCCGTTAGATACACTTTTTTGTTAGAATCAAGGGCAGGGATTGATTTGAAAATGATTTATTTAGATACTAGAATTGGATGAATTTGTTCGGCATATTAATTAATTCAATAATGTATCTAGATAGTATGTTATCTTTTATTATATCACTGTTTAAAAGGAACTTTATTTATTACCCTTCCAGTCACGAAGTTTGTATAACCTAATATTCTTGAAGTTTTGTAGCCAAGGGTTTATTTAATCGCTGATTACGAATCCATTGTCGATCATTTCGAATCAAAATATAAACTGACAGCTCCTGTGCGAGTTACGGATATGAAGATTTAATAACTTCACCATTATGATTTTTAAAACTTTTACAACGAATTCGTTATCAACTTCAACTATTTTCTAAAAACTAATTCGTTTTTGTAAATTCTTCATTAATATGAATTTTATTAATAACTAGCATCCTTCATCGCAGCGTTGCCCGCAATTTTTACACATAAAATAAAATATCAGGTCTCAACTTACGTAAATCCATTTTTATTCGGTGTCTACATCAAAAAATTTACTCCCTCAGGAGTTGCGTAATATCAAATCATGAAATTAAGTTGATATATCATTGCGCCGAAGAGGTTTTTAATAAATCCGTCAATACACATTTTGCCATTTTTTACCACTTTAGGGGTTGAATTTTAGAAAATGTTCTCACTTGTAAATCTGTAATTCACATTTTATCACTTTTGAAGCTTCAAAATATTAAAATGTAAAAAATTGACCCCCTTAGGGTTCGTAACATCCCATCTTATTCGATGTTTACAACCTAAAAGCAATATACCATCCAAACTTCGAGTCGTCAGGTTCAAGGGTTTTGTCAGTCAGGACGTCATGTCTTTTTATACACCTATATATAAATTTTGAAATCGAAACATAATAAAATGAAATTTACTTAAGTACGTAGATACATTTACTTAAGTTAGGTCACAAATATCATTACCAAACACATTTTAAACTTCTCAGATACTTTTCTAAGAAAACCAACATTCTCCCTAAGTACACATGATCATTTATTCTTAATCTTCATTCTATTTTCGAAAACAAGCACTTTACCCACATCAGCCACCACGCACTCAAAACGTCAGCTCCCCGATCCGCGAACTAAAGATAATCCCCGATTCAACGAGGCGTCTCAAAAATTCATAACAACCGCTCCGCGAAACTTACGCGACACGGAATCCAAGAGTAGCGCACCACTCGCCAACTCTCTTAATCTTTCATTTCTCTCGCGAACCCCCCCCCCCCCTCCATTAAACTCTAATATCGC
The DNA here is from genome assembly GCA_949152435.1 of Gastracanthus pulcherrimus. Classification (NCBI taxonomy): domain Eukaryota; kingdom Metazoa; phylum Arthropoda; class Insecta; order Hymenoptera; family Pteromalidae; genus Gastracanthus; species Gastracanthus pulcherrimus. The sequence goes on from OX424572.1 coordinate 5,780,561, forward strand.
GCAAGTTTCTCGCTGCAGACGCGCCTCGTCCTATCATGGCTTCTCTCTTCTCTCCGTTAATCTCTCTCAGACTCGCTAAATCACCCAGCCAGTGAAAAAGTCCAGACGCGCGCGCGCGCACCTGAGCGACGTAATGGACCGTAATATCTAATAATCCCTGGAAAGAAAAAAAGAAGGGAGCGGAGTATATTTTTTCTTTTCTTTGAAGGTAGGGGGGCAGACCTTTAAAAATGACGGACCGATCGTTTGTTCTCGAGGCGCCATCAAGAGCGTCGGAGGGGGATTAATGGTACACAAGCTGTCGGGGGTCCGGCGCGCTACTTTTAGTCCAGCCTGGATGTAACACTCCTCCCTTTTTGTCTCTCTCGTTCTTTTGGTGCTTTACTGGGGGTGGGGTGACAGTGACGGATTCTGACACTTGTTACGGCTGCTGCCGCTGCTGATGCTGGTCCACGCTTGCGAGATAATAAGCAAGGTGCATTACACGCTTTTATATTGATCCTGATTTTTCGGGCCTTTTTTGGGCGGAGGATGCTTGGTTCGAATTTGGATGGAAAGTTAATGCGCAACTGTGTAGAATTCTTTTTGTACGAATAGTTGATTTATTTCTTATCGAAGGAAAATTGTTAGTAAAATTAATTGTAAATAATATATTTTTACTGTACGGTGACAAATATTAAAAATAAAGTAGTAAAGGCAATTAGAAAATGAATTCATTCGTAGAATGCTTATTTTTATTCTGTTCAAATCTTCGAGCGACGATTGATTGGAGGGAATTATAGTAAAATATATATGAAGATCTTGAAGTAATGAAATGGAATGCTTGTATTTTATTGGGATTAGATACATATAAAGAAATTATAAATGAAGCAGATGGGTATAATCTATAGCAATATACTCAATAGCGTGGTAAGAAACTACGTAGACAGATGAACATGGATAACTGAAGACAGCCATTGTACTTTCTTTTATGATAGCTCAATTTAATATACTTTAGATACAGGATTATTTTACATTATTCTTAGTAAATAAAAAAATAATATCTGCGATTAAAGATGGAATGTTTATGAACGGCATAAATTCCATTTCATAACTTCGACATGGAAGATAAAATACCGCTGCCAATTCATTGGCACTTAGATTCCTCAAACTAAATTAATTGTTCTAATATAACATTTTTTATTCTAATAAATTAATTTTAAATTGCTGTATCTATTTTTAATTAGAATCTCAAAAAATGTGCGCTGATTTATCATTCATGGTTTATCAAAAGACAATTTTTTATTAAAAGTACACATTTAGTTTAAATTACATTTTTCCACGTCTCCTTAGAGACAATGTTGTTGGGTTTATAATTATTGAAAATTTCCTATTTTTCTCGAAAAAGGAAAATGATAACGGCTTAAAGTTTGACAAAATATTCTTATCCATATTCCTAATCACCTCGAATTTTGTCAAAAATTTTCCATGTTATATTTTCCAGATATCACCGTTTAAACAAAACACGACGTTTTGGAGTATAACAGAAAAAAGAAAGTAGCTTATTTAAAATTTCGGGTTGAGAAAGATAGGTAATTTTAAATGCATACAAAATAAATCGATGATGAATGTTCTTTCAAATGCGAAAAAATTGAATGGATGATATTATTTCAAACGTACCAAAAAATCCGATAACTTAAAACTCAAAAATCCAAAAACCGTTAAAAACCAAAAAACATCGAAAAACAACAAATATCATTTTACAACACCCTTCCTTTCAACACAATCTTCATCTACATCCGTCCACACATACACAGACACACACACACACACTCACACACACAATATCTGACACACACACACAAACACTCATCCATACAGACTTTTTCTAAAAATAGTGCATTTTAACTCCTAATATCTCAAAACATGTTTCTAACATGTTTATAGCAAAACTCTTTTTTTTACCATCACAAAGCTTCATCTATGATAAAGCAAATGATTTAATCAATGATGATGCACTCAGAAGACTGTTTTGTATACAAACATTTATAGACAATATATACACAAATCTCATTACAATATAACTGATATCACTTTAATATCATTTTAAAAAAGCATAGTGCAAAACAGCTGCCAGTTTCTTTATTCATGCTAAAGCACTTATACTTCTTTTTTATTTAATGTACCGTTCTAGTTGCAATGGATGGAGTATGATTGGTAGCATATCAATATTGATTGCACCTTCTTAATAATGCAGAATCTTACGTTAGTACTCCGATTCATAAAGTTTTAATAGTTACAAAATATATTTCGAAGCCAATAAATTACATTTCAAGGTAACAAAATACTTGGAAATATTAAATAAGAAATAATTTCATAGTAGGCATTGCCTTATTTTGCATTGTTTAATTCATTTACATAATTATTCACTTATAAGGGCATTAGGCAAATTCTTTTATTATTCTTTTTTCAAACAATGAAGGTGGTTAAAAAATCTTATACCTATATATCTGATAACACTTCTAACAATTTTATTGTTGTGCATTTATAGTTTACGCGCGAACATAGTTTAGTATACGAACAAACAGATTTATTCAAAACATCGACATAATCTAACCGCCAAATGTGCATTGAAATTGCAAGGACTTTTAGAGGTCTACCATTTGACTTTCTGTGTTTTACAATATGCGTATAATGGATTAATTTATTGCAATACTTGAGTTAAAATAAAGTGCTTAAAGTTTTAGCTTAGAAACGTAATTGAAGAAGTTAGTCTTTCATCAACTCACAAAGTCTTTTCCAAACCAATGTAAAGTAAATTTTCACGGTCCTTTTTATAATTTTCAAAATAGCATTTTCAACTAAAGGAGCGAAAGTCGCCAATGTCCAACCTCCGTATAAAATGGTAAAGCCAAGAGTTATATCTTTCGTGCGTAAACTTTCTACTTTATTGCTGTGTAAATTTTTTAAATGATGTTGCTTGGCGTCACGAATATATTGTAAGCGAACAAATTCTCCTTCGAATAGTTTCGACAAGATCGAATTAACTACGGATTGGCAAATCCTTCTTGCAAATAAATACAACTTTCTGTAATTTCATTATTAGAATAATTTAATATGTTTTTCTTTACTTCAATTCAATCTATACAACTTGTCAGGACAAATGCCCTACAGTGAATAACGATAAAATGTCAACCTGTAGCACTTTTCGCACTTTTACAAACGTACAGTATACTTTAGTGCAATTAATTTATTTTTAAATATACTTTCAGCATAATTCAGAATTAATATTTTTATTGTGCAATATGGGACAAACATATCTACTTTATTGTAAAAAGAACTAAATATCTAACATTTATTTTTGTCAAAATTAAAAATATTATGGAACCCAAAACATTAATGATAATTTATTATGCATTTTTCAAAGTTAAATAAATTATGGAATAATTGCCTGGGGAGGAGCATATAGTAAAACCCTAAACCAAATACAAAGAATTCAAAACAAAATATTAAAAATCATAAATAAAAATCGATTCTCAGAGCAATGTTTTCCTCTTTCTGTAAGTCAATTATTCCTTTTAGAATCTATTTCGTTTCATTATGAAACACTGAAAGAAATATACAAGTCTAAAACAAACAATATTAGAAATAAAAGTATTCAATTACTGAATATCTAAAACCAATCTAATAACTAAAACAATAGGTAAAAAAACAGCTACATAGTAGCTGTAAAAGTGTTCAACGAGTTAACAAATGATCTCAAATAATTAACTATCAATAAAGTTAATACAAAGAAAAAATTAAAACGATTTGTAATGAATCTATAAGTTTAGATATAAGACTATCAGCTTAGATCACTTAATAAGAAAACTTTTTTTATTTTTTTTAAGTTAGTTTTTAAATTAGTATTTAAGTCTTTTGATTTCGTCTCTAGGTTATATAAGCCAGCCTATGTACAGGTAATTTTATGTACCTCTTCAGGATTTACTTGTAAATACTAAAGTAAAGGTAACTTAATTTTATATCTATTGGTTAAACATGTAAAAATTGTTTTTTTCTGGTCTAATAAATATATAAATAAATAAATAATATTCTTTAATATCATTTTTATAATAATCTAATAAGCATACTTTTTTATTGAAATTCAGTTCGTGTAAGTCCACAGGACAAAAGCACTTCAGTGACTAAAGAACAATTCAAGTATTAAAACTTTTCTTATTGTTAGAAATGTATTATACACTTTATGCTAATTTTTCGAGCAACAGAATTCAGCTATGTTAATTTATATGTTTATTTTTAACAAAATAAACATAAAAATGGATCGACACACTGTCGCCAATTTGTATTCTACAAACGTAAAAGACCTATTGGTTTATAAATTATTAAAAAGGCAGCTTGTGTTTGCAGCCATGGGGCAAGTAAAGAATGAATTCCAAATCATTTTTCCATCCGATTCTATTCTATACAACAATATTTTTAGCGCTTTTGGAAATTCAATAATTTATTCTTAACGATTTATTCAGTTTAAATGCTACCTGATGACGTTTCTTAGTGAATAAATTCATACAACAACTCGGCATTTTAAAACATTTTTTAAAGCAAATTTAATAAACTTAATATTACTATTTTTATAATGGTTTTGGCAAAGAAATATTTGATTTCAATTGGCATTAATTTTAACACAATCGCGAGCTTCCAAATTCGAGTGAATAGGCCAAAAAAACGCAAAGAATTGTACTAATAATTTTTATTAAATGCAACCATATGACATTTCATCAACGAATAAATAAACTTGAAATTCATTTTATTTATTTCTTCTTCAAGATAACTGAAAACTGCTTAACCGAGAATAATAGAATATCGTTTAACTATTCGCACATGCTTGCAGTCAGTATGTCACTTGATAAATATACGCAACCGTTTATTTGTTACAACTACGCGTAGTAAATTATATAATATATCCAGAGAAGGGAACTTCTAAGAGTACATATGATTTTAATTGTATTAATTTTATTCCGCTTTGAAAGTTTAAGCAAAACTCTATTAAAGTCTAGGTTCAGCAAGAGAATAACAGTTACTAAAAACATTAAGTTATCAAAATTTCCAACTCAAAACGCCAGTACACTATTAACACCCAATAATACTTCAAACTTCTTTCATCGCACCTCGTCACCAGTCCAAATTCCATCCTCGCGCAAATAAATCCCGTACCTCCCGATCAATCCCTCAATCCCCTCCCCACCTCAAATTTCGCAAGATCAAACCCTCATCTATCACGCAAATTTTTTCCCCTCACCTCCCTACTATCCACCTCCAACTGCCGACGAGACACTGAAAAAGAGACGAATAAAATACGGACAGGGACGGACGGACGACGCAATTTGCGCGATTAGTCCTCTCGCGCGCTAGAAACTTTCCGCCGCGCGGTTAATTGGACGCGGACTTTTTTGCCCCGTGCCCCTCCGCAGCTGACAAATTAACCGGATCAAGCGGCGTAATCCCGTCCTAATAACTTGGGGCCGGGGGAGGAAAAAATTGCAAAAATTAAAGCCCCGCGGATTTAGATATTTTTCGCGGGCAGCCTGGCCGCTCTCAAATTCAATTCCGCCCGACTCGGAATCCGCTTTCGGTCAACGGGGATCGTTAGTTCTCTCTTCTTTTTCTCCTTCGCGTGCGCTTCGAAGACTAATGGCTGGCGGAATAGAATGCGATTTTAAACGTTTTATTATAATTTCGTCCGGCGCTTTCGAGTGTAGCTTGCGAGTCGTGCACTACGACGCTCGTGTTTCTTCCTCGATAATGAGATCTTCGAGATAGGAAAAGAGGTTCTTTTAATACGAAAGGATTTATTGGTATTTAGGAAAATAATGTCGTTAGAGCTCTCGTGGATGTACTGCGAAGTTGCATAGTAGACGGGGAGAGAGAAAGAGAGAAGAAGAGGGATTGCGCGGGTACATTGTTAGAGTAATGAATTCCTTAGTTCTGCTTGGCGCAGTTTTTGCCGCTGATTTCAAATTCAAATTCCAGGAGTATAAGATCGTTATACATTCATTTGGCTTTATATGCGTTGTTTTGCACGTGACGCGCGTAACGATGAATAAGCTGATTTCACTTTTGTATCCTGCACCGTTGCAAATGGAGTAAGTCGTTGTTTTCCTTTTTAGCCCTATAATAATTAAATTATCATACTAAAAGATGCAAGTATCGCCGGCCGTTTTTAAAGCGGGGTGGAAGACAATTAAAAATTTTCATTTCCCGCCTTCAATTTTACCGGGCGAAAAATGAATATTTAACTCGAATTTGAAACATTCTTAGAATTAGGCAAAGCTTAATTTGAATTGCCCTCGATATTCCAATGATCCGCCATTCTACAAAGTTTAGAACGCATTTTTCAAGGATATCATTAAAAATACGTGGAAATAAGTTCACAGGAAGAAAACCGAAGCTGATAAGATTTTTCATAATTTTATTATACATATAGTTACTGTTGAAATGTGTGGTTAAAACTTTAAAGCGCTGAAAATTATTTCAACGACAAGTAAATTTTTGTTTTATTTAAGGTGGCTTCAGCGGTGGATACCGTATCAAGCGAGGGCCCCATGGATGGTTTCACTTTTGATTTTAATTTTGGTTCAATTAAATTATTCAATTTTAATTCTAAAGCATTGTGATTTACTCCTGAACGTTAGTAACAAAAAATTACGAGTATTATGTTAACCCATTTCTTCCCAACCGGCCATTTTATAGTCGATTGGTTTTTTGCCTAAAAAATTGTCGAAAACAAAAATAATAATAACCAATAGCACTTCTCTGAAGTAAAATTGTCCGCTCTTTCCGATTCTGAAGTCAGAATTTTGAAATTTCCGTTGGAAAATTTCAAAATGGCGGTTTTAGGCAGAAAACCAATTGACTATAAAATGGCCGCTTGGGAAGAAATGGGTTAATACATACAAATATGCTAATTTGACGACTTAGCTCCAGGTGCGTATGCGCAGAAGCACGTTTACAGCGTTTATCCTCAATATATTGTTTATTTGGTAGTTAACACATAATTATGATGATGTCAGTAGACTCTGCATAAAGAAAATTTTCAATTACATATTGTGTTTATTAATAAATATGTTTTTATATATTAGTTAGAAGTGATAAACGGCCTCATTCCATACGGTTATGTGTTAAAAGTGACTTTGTACAAGCTTAGTTTTTTCAATAATTTTGTCGTTGACTCCAGATTTTCTTTACAAAGATCAAAAGTATAATCTTGGAAAAATATTTGTGACAATTTCAAAGACGTCAGTGTTTTCATAGAAAGTCGCTGAAGCCACCTTAAGAAAGAGCATTTCTGTAAACCATTGTCGATTAATCATTATTTCATTGATAGAATAGTATGGTAGGTAAGGATCGTCTTAACCATTTTAAAGGTGCATTTTTTGTTGAACTGATTGTATCATCCCTATCTTAGCATGTCTATAGGTTTTTGAGCTTAATATTAAATCCGCCGTTTAGAATTTTTCAAATATTATTCACAAATTAAAATCGACTGCGAAAATTCTTCGAAACAAAATTTTTCATTTAAATAATTACACTATAAATCTTGAATGAGTGAAAATTACTTACAGTAAGTGAATATGCACTGATTTTGTGTTCTAAGTAACTTATGTAATAGGTGAGCGATTTTCAACTTACAATAAGTGAATATTGGCTTATTGTAAGCGACTATCACTTATTCAAGATAGTTGATTTTTCACTTAGAAAAATAGTCCTTCAACCGAATTCAACTGGAAGAATGCTACGTTTAAGAGTTACGGTTTAAAAGAAATGATAACGTCAAAGTGTTAAGCCGTTTAAAACGCAATTTGATTGGTTGATAAACTCGGACAAATGTTGAAAAAGGCCGTAGATCGCGCATGTATTGTGACAACAAAAGTGACAAGTTCCTATAACCTCAAAATCGCATAAAAAGCATAAGCACGCTTACACGCATCTATTAAAACAAACAGTTTGCACAATACTTGTCCAAATGTTACACAGAGCAACTATTCAAGAGAACAAAAATACTTCATTGTGCAGTAACGATTCCAAAACCAAATTCAGCAATGAGAATATCCGAAAGAAAAGCGACCACACGCACACATCCCAACAACCCCTAAAGAAACGGGTGGGGAGAAATTTGCCGAAAGATAGTTTTGAAGACGGATAATAATGCCGAATTTATTATACCGAAGAATAAATTTGCCGAAAGGTGAAATGTGACATAGGGTAAAGTAATCGATTAACAAAAGTGCCGATGGATAAAAATGCCGAAATGTTGAATGGCAACGGGTAAAAACTATAAATATCGAATATAGAAAAGAAACGACCTAGAAACAATTAACACATTATTACACTACAGTGGCATATTCTAATGAAAGCACTTTCTTCTCCAAATTTTCGTTTTCGGCATTTTTAACTTTCGGCGTTTTCTCTTTCGGAATTCTTATTTTCGGCATTCTTAACTTTCAGTATATTTATCCATAGGTATCAATTTTTTCGTCAATTTCCACCATTCGGTAAATTTCTCCATCTGCAAATTTATCTTTCGGTACATTTATCCCCACCCAAGAAACGACCAAAGCACGACGTAAAATCATTCCCGTGCAACGCGACGCACCCGCAAAGCCTCCCGTTCACCCGGGGGCGCAAATTACTTTAATTGCGTGATAAAAGAGAGACCCGGCGCGACCCGCTAATGTAATCAATGTTTCGCGCGGTCACAAAGCAGCCCCCGCGCGACAAAGAGACCTCCAGCTCCGTCGCTCTTTTCATTTGCGAGAGAGCCACACGCACACACGTAGGCATCGAATAAACAAAGTGGCCCGCGGCGCGTCGAGTCCATTGCCTCTAATTAAAATGACACCTAATCCTCAAAAGCGCACGCGCACGCGTGTCGGGTTGAAAATCCCGCCCTGCGAGAGTAATTTCTCGCAAAAAGAGCGGAGAAGTACGTGTACGGCGGTTGACGCTCGGCGTTATTGTTTCGAGGAGGACGGAGGGAATATTTATTTGACGGTCGGTTCGCGCGATGCAGAGTGATTGCGGTCGGGGAAGGAAGTAGACGAGGCCGCCGGATGGCGCTGGGAGAAACGCAAAAGTAAGCTGGCTTTGCGATGCTTTCTGGAAATTGTTTTGGAATTGGGACCTGGACGAGGGTGGGCGAAGGTAAGCGCGCGGAGAGTAGCTTGCCAGAGTTGCGTGCTCGTACCCGTGTACAAAAATTAGTCTGGCACTAGTCTGGGATTAATCTGGTTTAACAAGGCTGGCGAAAGTCTGGGAGAAGTCTGACTTAGGCCATTATGCCAGACTTTTTTGGAATTATGTCAAGATAACTCATTTTTCACAAGTAAATAATTGGAGTAGTACATTAATTATTGGTATCGATTAGAATAGTGAAAATACGTATTTTCAAATACAAATAAAGTTTTTTTACATATTGCAATCTTGTTTAAAATATGAATATTTGTACAAAAGAGACAAAAATTTAGGTTACTGGCAATTTGACATGACGCGATGCTTTTGTTTTGCACATTTTGTCTAAAGTCTGGCATAGTGGCCAAAGCCAGACTTCTGCCGGACTTCTGCAAGACTTTCGCCAGACTTATTGAGCCAGACTATTGCCAGACTAATTTTTTTACACGGGTAGCGATAGTTAATTTAGATTAATTGAATTTGAAGTAGATGACGAGGAGATGGTCAGGGGTGTGGGCCTGAATTTTCATGGAAGTTTGAGGATTTCTCTCTGAGACCTTAAAATCAAGCCCAGGGCCCGTAGTTTGTATGGACCCAATATAATGAGATATAGCTGAATTAAGATTCACATTACATTGACATTAGTTATGTATCTATATATACGAATTTTAAACATTACGTATATAAGCAATGTTAATGTTTTTAGCTATTTCTCGTGACATAGAGTCTATTACAACAAAACAGATGCCACACTTTATTTTTAGAAACCAAGAAAAGATCCTTAAAGTTCTATAAAAATTCAGGACTGGCATCTCTGACCACGTCCTTGTAAGTGCCAATAAATTGGCGTTCTTTTTTTGCTATTTGGAGTTAGTCGTAATTGAATTACCTTAATTTTTGTTTTTCTTTTTTATTGTTTCAGGTGAGTAAGACACTTGATGTTCCAACTACTAATCATGAACCTCACAGAACTGGTAAGAATTTAAGATATATGTTAGTTTCTTCTTAGAAATAAGAGAAACCTATTCTCACATTAACAATTTTCTATATCTGGTAATAATGTAAAGAAGTAAAAGTGTGTATGTGCCTGAAAAAAAAATATTAGTGAATTGTTCGGTATAGTTTCAAAGTAATTCAAAAAACGAGTTTTATATTTAAAAATATACTCTTAATGAAACATTTTACACATGTTAGAATTGTCATCACGTTCACTCAAAAATAAGTTTGCCGTCGGTTTCTCTGCAGACAATAATCCATATAAGTTTATCAAGCGGTAATATTGTATAAAATAATGGTTTTCAAGGCTATGACTACTAATACGTACAAAAAGCTAAGCTTACAGCTAATAATGTTACAAATTACTGCAAAAATCATCACATTCTATTAAAATTCAATTCAATTTTTCAACCTAGTACAAAAAAATGAAACACCCAGTCTATCAAAAAATGTATAGTTTGTAAAAAATTGATTACAAGTCGAGTTAGTCAATAAAAGCGCTGCAAAAGTTCCCTACAACAAATTTCATTCCAAAACATTCACACATCCACCTGGTCCATCGAAACTCCCAAGCAAAATACCTGCGACTGTCCGCACTACACGACTCCAGCCCCGATCCAAAACACGATCGACCAACTCATCCCCCAGTCCCGTCTCGCGTGCATCCGTCGAAAGCCAAATGAAACCCTGCCCGGCCCCTTCCCCTTTACACAAGACCCCCCGCGCAACTTCACGGCCGCGCATATCCTGGCGCACTCGTCCTCGTCCTCTCTGCACTTCCTCCCACCCCCGATTCGCGAACTTAAACTCGAGTTTGCTCGGCGCTCGGCCTTTTCGTGCCCGGAATGCTACACCCCCGGCTCTCGGTTAAAAGGGCGCCCGAGTGTGCAGTGAGATGTGCATCTGTGGGTGTGGGTGTGAAGATGCGGGTGCCGTCGCTGTTCGCTGAAAAGAGGAATTGCTCGGGATGTCTGGTGGGTGGGTGTACCCCACGTGTATGCGGTGGAGAGGTGGTGAGCGAGGATTGAGTTGTCGTGCTTAAATGATTGAGAAGAGTTTGCGGTGGTAGGATGATTAGACCGAATTGTCGAGATTTTGTAGTAAGGCGAATGTCCCGATTTCTGCTCGTATAAGCATTTTGCATCAAACAGAAAGGTTTAAAAAGTTATTCTAACCTTAATTTGTAAAGCAGATATGATTGTTATCTTAATTATGAATCGAACAATACAATGTGAATACGTAAAACTCATTTTAAATACTTAAATATTAATAATAATCGATTAAAAAGCGTACGCAAAATGCACCTATTTCTGCTCATAGCAAAAAGCGACGTTTTCGATGTGTACCTATTTCTGATCACCGTTGATTTTATAGACTTCATTCATATAATTTGTATCTTTTTATTGTATTAGTATGTTCATTCGCGTAAATACTTCACGATGCATAAGTAGAAAACAGTGTACATATTGCATAAATACAACTTAAACGTTATTTTTTTGTGATTAGAAATAGGGACATGCAGAATGCATCTGCGTCTAACCTCAAACTATCACTATTATCAAGTTATTTAATCAGAATTCACAATATTTTTAATTCAACACTACAGTTTTTAGTTGGAATACTATAAAGGTACAGATAGCTTGGATATAATATATATTAAAACAACCTTCATATCTATAATAACAGAAAAACTTCGATCGATTAGAAATAGGGATGTGAGCAGAAATTGGGACATTTAGGGTTTATCTTGTACGGTTATAATGCATTCGGCAGAATTGTGAAGGTTGGAAGGTATTCTGTTCTCGGATTCAGTTTTATATCTATTTTTTTCTTCTACATTCTTGTTTATTACATTTTTTATATTTGTACAGTTTGTTCTTACGGCGTCCACTAAGTCATAAGTGGATATAAAAAAGTAAAGGTGTGAATACTGACCATAGCTTAATGTTTCAATGCTTTTCAAGCATTAATTTAAAAAATACACGTTTTAGAACGTTTTTAATTGTATATATCGATTCTTGAAAGCGTTAAAATTTATCTAGAAAGAGAATCTATATTTTTTTATAATAATAGTCAAAAATAGTTAATGACACTGAGTCGATATTTTTTATGTTCTTTTTTAAATTCAGCAGTTCAAAAAAGTAGCGCAAAGGATAGAATACGTTCGTAACAGTGCGAAAAGTATTACAGGTTGAAATTGTAACGTCAGTCAATGAAAGGCATTTGTCCTGTTAAGTTGTATAAATTGAATTTAAGTAAAAGAAAAAACGTAGAAAAAAATCATTTTAAAAATGAAATTATTGAATGTTGTTCTTATTTGCACACTAAAAATACTAATTCTGAAATATGCTGAAAGTATACTTGAAAGTAAATTGATCGTACCAATACCAAATAATAAAATATCGACAGTAGCTGTAAGTATTCTTAATTTCATAGATTAATATATATAAAGCTCGATTAACAAATATGTTTCTTTTAAGGGAAACATCATTGGACATTGTTTTAAAGAAACATATGGAACTAATATAATGTTTAGTAATCTACGTGACGACAATACCGATATTATAAAATCATTATTTTCTACATTTGTTTCTGTTAATTTATTTAACACCGACAACAATACAATTCTAAATCATAACAAACGTTTTCGGAAAGTTTACGTTTTGAATGAAACTGTTTTTAGTTGAAAAAACTATCCTGCAGCAACTGCTGTCATAAGTGTTTTATCTCATTTAGCTTTCTCCATGATATTAAAAAACATGAGAGATTCTATCTGGTGGAATCATGAGGCTATGTTTCTGATTTTTAATAAGAATTCAGAAAACAGTTGTAAGATGGCATATACATTCTTGAACACTATTTGGGATTTCAATATTTTATCTGCCGTGTATATATGCCAGCAGTCAGAAAATCAATTACTGCTATATACTTACAACTTTCATACAGGTTCGTTTCCGAAATTCTGGACTAAAGTCCAAACAAACAACTCGATAAATAAATATTTGATGTTGCTAGTACATCATTATAAACAAACCGATGAATATGCCATTACTAATGGTATGTGAAAATTCTTAATTTATTCAATTAAAATAATCTAAAACTAACATTATACAGTACTAATAGACATTATTAACTGCCTTTTAGATTTCTCGCTATGCAGCAGCTTATATTTTGACAAAGCAAAAAACTTGAATGGTTATAATCTCAAAGCTGTCATGTATAATGAATCGAAAGCGTTTTATTACGACAATTCCAAAGCTGGATACGACAAATGCATCGGAGCTGATATCGTCAATATCTGTTTAGTCTTAGATTATTTAAAAGCAACCGTCACCGTAAAACAATCTGATTCTTATGGTTGGATAGACCAAAATAATGAACCGCAAGGTCCGGTTAAAGATGTGCTGTCTGGAATGGTAAACTTAACATTGTGTACTTATTACTTGAAGGACTATGGCATAATCCAATCTCATAGTATTCTTCAGAGCAGTTTGAAATTTGTGACATTAAAATATTCAGTAAGTTTCACTGATAATGTGCTCAAAGTTTTTACGTTCAACGTTTCGATATTTTTAATAACAACCTGCTGTTTATCAATTATTATTTTAAAATGCACTTTAAATCAATCGATTTCCACTGTGGCTTTGGAATATTTACGAATACTAACATGTCATTCTTATTTGCAAGAATCTCAATATTTATCTGGCAAAATAATTTTGACAATCATGATGTTTGCCACTTCTATATTTAGCTTAATTTTGCAAAGTTATTTGAGTGCGATACAAACAGTATATGAGTATACGTGGATTGACACTGTGCAAGATTTAGTCAAGTCTAATATTCCCGTATATGGAATTCCATCTCATCGAATAATGTTAGCCAACGAAGAACTGCGCAATCGTTATCATATTGTTGAAGATATTAAAGAATGCGTTAATCGTCTTACGAATGGTGAACAAGTTGCCTGTGTATATCCCGGACCTTTCATGGGATACTACGTGTATGAAAGCTCACGCTATCACATATCCAAGGACGATTTTATTATATTAGGTGCTACCTATACATTAAAAGAAGATTCGCCGATCCGCAACAAAATAAATTCGATTTTGACAAGATTAGTCGAAGGAGGATTTATTGATTTACAATATAGACGAGACGCCGAGCAACATTATTTACAAAACCTTCATAGAGACGAAGAAGAAAGTTTACTGACCACAGATATAACCCTAGGCTTTGTCATTTTATATGGGGGATGGACATTGGCGACTTTTGCTCTTTTAGTTGAAAATGTTATATGCAGAATTAAGATCAGCACTGTTAAAATTTACTTTACATTGGTTTGGAAAAGACTTTGTGAGTTTATAAGAAAATAATTATTTCAATTCTATTCTAAAGCACACTTTTTAGCTTCTGATCATTTTTCTCAAGTCTTGCGATAAATGAACGCTTGTTAATATCGTATGTCTTAAGATGCAGGACGTAAAATTCTATACCTCTCAAAATCATCCTCGTAATATTAATATGAAATTAGTGGTCGGAGTTTCTCTAAATCTTCCTCTAATTAATTTGTTTGTTCATAAATGTATATATTGTACTATACTCTGGTAAATAAAAAAAAACAAATATATAAATAAATCAACCTATGTTTGCATCTAAATTTTACTAGAAGGAAATGCAGTTCGAAAACTATAAAGATATAACTTAAACAGTGTTCGAATTAGCCAAATGGACTCATGAGTTACTTACGTAAATGGCTTAAATAACGCAGAATGAGATAATTTTCTATACAAACTTATTTAATATTTCAAGGTATTTTGTTACCTTTAAACATAACTTATTAATGCTGGATTTATTCTTAAGCTATCGAAGCTTATATTAAAGTCTTTATAAATCAGAAAAATTTCGCGTTAGCCTGCACTATTATTACTAAGTATGCCTCCAATAAAAAAACTAATCAAGTTTCATCCATCTATCAAAGACAGTTAGTCCAGGGGCATATTCTGACCAATTTATTCGGATTCTACGGAAAAAAATACATAACAATTCATACTTTACATTCACTAGCCTTTTGGTGCACGCAGAAAAATACTCAGCCCCCGACTAACTGTACAGTCTGTGAAAAACGGTCTTCAACCAAAATTCGGGAAGTGCTTCTGGTACACAGAAATCATGCTCAGCTCACGCAGTTGCATCTAGTAGGCCCTTGTTTTAAAAACACGATCTAATGTATCCCGAATGTGTTATTTCAGTAAAAATGTAATCTAAACTAATAACACTGCAAGTTTATACACAGGAAAATTCGCTCGAAAGAATATAAAAATAGACGAATAACCTTTAATTTGAAACTTATAACTTAAAAATATTAGTTTCAACGTTATACCTACTGTTCTTTAAGGCCAGGTTACACCAAAAACGTGTTTTTTTAAATAAATTTTATTTATAGTAAAAAAAATATTTCAGAATCAAACTTTTTACAGCTGAAAGTACATATATAAAACTATTTGAAATTTTTTTTTTTTAAATGGCGGCTCTGAAAATGGCTGCTCAAACTTGTCCAATTTGTTGGCGGGTGTCATCATTTCTTGTAAACGAATCATCTGAAAGTAAAAAATAAAACGGTTTCATATTCTGTATCGAATTGGCTATAGTCGGTACTACAATGAAGCATTTTCACCGAAAAAAAAAACAAAATGGCGGACTTTTGAATTTTTTTACCCTTTTTTTGCACTTTTAATTGTTTATAACTTTTTTTAAATAACAATGAATATTTTTGGTTGTAGTACCGTCCATAGCCAATTCGATACAGAATATGAAACCGTGTTATTTTTTACTTTCAGATGATTCGTTTCCAAGAAATGATGACACCCGCCAACAAATTGGTCGAGTTTAAGAAGCCATTTTCAGAGCCGCAATTAAAAAAAAACAAAATTTCAAATAGTTTAATATATGTACTTTCAGCTGTAAAAATTTTGATTCTGAAATATTTTTTTTACTATAAATAAAATTTATATAAAAAAACACGCTTTATTGGTGTAACCTGGCCTTAAACAGTTTGTACTTGTAACGAATGACATAGTTGGAAAGAATAAATTTTATTGGGAAAGAAGCACCTTAATATGTTTTTAAGTTAAATAATGGCAACAACATTTTCTATCAAAAGAATGATAAGGTGCGCTATGGACAGTCTGGACTATTAGTTTTATAAATCGAGTCTTGTAAGCGTTAAATTTTTTCTAGAAAAAGTCACATCTATATTTTTTCGAATAACACGTGGCCAAATAAACCGATGGTGAAAAAAAATCGATGATAGTGTTACGATAAATTTTTACGTTTTTTTGAAATTTCGTTGTTTGAAAAAGCACAAAGCGTATGGTTTGTGCATATCGGCAGGAAAAGTTTCACATTCTGAAAGTTTTCGTTAGTTACCGAAGGACCTTTGTGCTATTAAGTTGTATAAATTGAATTTAACAAGGGAACCTTTTCAGCTGTACAACGCATTTCGAAGTCTAACTGGACTAAAAAGATTGTTAGCCAAAAAACCAATCGCTTTCATTATGTTATACATCAATAAAATAAGATAGACAGTCATTTTTTATTAATATTGTACGCCCATCCTGAATTTGAAGTCATTTTTTAAAAATATCTTATTCATAGAGATATCAAAATCTCATATAGAAACCCAATACATTACTGCATATTTTCTTATATATAAAGAACTCGCGTAATAACGTAACGCTCTTTCCTAAATGATTTAGAATACATATTTGAAGAAAGTTTTGCTACTGTATATTTTATCATTACGAGATAATTAGTAAATTTGTTTTTACTTTGAAAGAAAGTAGATATTAACAGCAGTATTGGAAGCTGTGGAGATAATTCCTCATCAGATTTTGAATTCTGAGTAATTCTATTGATTCAAGTATTGCTATGCAAATATTTAAATTATTTCAAGATTTATACAGTCAATTTTGCGAAATAAGAACAGAAGAAACTCTAGATGTTATTGCAGATGATTGTTCCATATTAATTGAACCTGAAGACGAAGATATATCGGATAATCCTTTAGTTAACGCTACATGTTCACAGTTAAGTATGACAGACTCTTCAGAATCACCGATCGTATCTTCACCTTCAAAAAAAAGAAATCAATGACTGAAGCTGATGTTTATAATTACGATTCTGAATTTCAACGACATCGAACTCGTCAATTTCTTTCCTTGAAAACAATGAAAACGATTATACTAGTTTATAATAGTGAAGCATCTATTAATAAATATTACCTCCAAAAAATTGACAAAGTGAGATTTTTTTAAGTTCATAAATTAATCGAACCCTTTAAAAGCATGCGACGCTAACAGCCCAATCTTTTCGACAAACACCCATACATATTCCTTAATTTTGAAAATATCTGAAAAATTCACAAAGATACCATTACCACACCCCTGTCACCCCCCTTGAAAAACCCAACTCAACACGTCACCACCCGAACATCCAGCCCCTCTCTCCCCCCGCACTCGTAAACTTTGCTCCCGCTGCACACTACACAGCCCGTGCAACAACTCTCCTCTCCTCTCTTGTCTCACGGAAACACGTACCGCAGCAGCAGCAGCAGCGCGAGATAGCCACGTCTGCGCTACGCCGCAGGGCAGCAAGAGTCCCCCGGGGGGTCACGAGGAGAGAAGAGAGATAAACTTCCAGGGAGGGGCCAGGGAGGGGGGAGCATAATGTGCCTTAATTACGCGCGGCGGATGTAGTTTCCGGTGGGAAGCTCGATCGGGCAGCAGGACGAGACTCTCATATCTCGCGGACTTTCCTTTCTCTCTCTCCTTGATGAAACTTAATTAGGGAGGGGCGGTGGAGGGCTGTTTTGAATTTCCCGCGCGCGCGCGCGCACTCGCGCAGCTGTCTGCGTTTGTTTAGGTGTTGCTGGCGCGGGATGGTAGTGAGCCCTGACGAATTTATGAGGGTAGGAGAGAGAGAGTGAGAGTGTGAGAGAGAGAGAGAGAGAGAAGGTAGATATGAAGAGACGTGCATGCGGCCGGGTTTTCTTCGTGTTGTAATTCAGCAGCGAGTTGTAAAGTTGAACGCGCGCGGAAGGGTGATGAATAATTTTGTTTAAGGGGGGTGGGTATTAAGTCGGTGTAATACTTGGCATTGGTGGAAGATATTAAAAATAATATAAAAGTGATGATTAATACAATGGTTTATGAGGTGAATTTATATATATCAAATTGGATCGAAAATATAAGTATTTGTGGGTCTTAAAAATAATTTATCATTCCGACCTCAGAAATGTTTTTTAAAACGGAAACTAACTGTTAAACGTGTCGTAAATAATTTTCCCTTAGTGAAATCCTCTAATAATAAGTTTATAATTTTTCCTGTATAGCAAGTATCACCACTAAAATGTATCATCTTGTTTGTCTACAATAGTGGTTTCTTAAAAATAATTTATCATTCCAACCTCAAAAATGTTTTCAAACGGAAACAAAATGTTAAACGTGTCGTAAATAATTATCTCTTAGTGAAATCATCTAATAATAAGTTTATAATTTTTCCTGTATAGCAAGTATCACCACTAAAATGTATCATCTTGTTTGTCTACAATAGTGGTTTCGCCCTATTGTACTGATCATCGCTTGCAGGCGATTCTAGAGCCAAAACACAGATTAATTACTTGAGTATAATGCGTTTTGAAAGAAATTTAGTTTCTAATCTGAACATTTTAATTTAATGTATATTTTCTTATTTAATTTTTCCTTTTCTAGATCTGAATATTCACAATTTCTTCGACATTGGGTTAATAATTTTCTAATCCATAAGTGAACAATAACGCACATAGATATATAAATTTTTGTTCGAAATTAAATGTATATTAGTATACACATATAGATAGTTTGACCCTTCGTATCATATGTTTGACGATATTTCCTAAAAGAAATTATCATCTACCGATGCTAATGGCTGAATCTTATCACAAACTATGAAAGTAAATTAACAGGAACTCTACATTATGATTATAACGATGTATTGTGTAGCTTTATATGAACTTAAAAAAAACATAAAAACTAACGCAAAACTATTCCTTAAAAATGATCTTTTTATAAGAAGGATTAAAATAACTACTTTTGTAAACAATTTTTTGTTTATTTTTTTTTTGCAAATCATGAGAAATTGACTTAAAAAGTAACCACGACAATGATATCTCTCGCGCGAAGCATAAAACTTTCGCCACATAACAGTTTCGCCATCAATATCCGTTACGATCTGCCGAGCCAGCGCGGAAAAATCCTTCACAACCGCGATTAAACTCGTTCCACTAGTCCCTCCCCTGCCCGCGCAAAATCCGCAATTATTCTTCCGATTTCGCCGGGGGGAGGGGGGGGGGGCAATGCTCATCTCATTTCCAATACAGCCCCTGGCCTCGCGCGCCGTATAAAATATTAGCGGCCATAAAATTATGCGGACTCGAGTAGCCTCGGCTCTCGGAGCCACCGAAGAATAGGAGAAATTTTTCGGAAAAAAATCTCATTTCGCCCGTGTCGGGTCGTCTACGCGAGAAAGTTTGCGGACGTAGTTTTTACGTTTTTCTTTTTTTTTCTTTATAGCGCGAGAGCGAGACTGCAGTCGAGGTGGAGGATAATAAATGTGTGCGAATCGAAGCGGGTATAAATTTTCCTCCGAGCGAGGCGTATAACAAAACAATTACGCGCTCGCGCGTCTTTGAAGTTTCGCGAAGAAAAAAAGGGATCGAGGTTTAAATTATATGCGCTTGAGCCTGATTAATGAAATACTTTGATTTATGGGAGAATTTTTACGAGAGATATAAGTGGGAAAGCGTCTTGTGAATCCCTTCGCAGAAGTGAGCTTTCTCACACTTTTTTACTGTAAGTATGATGAAAATCTTTTAATGTGTAATAAATACATCATTGCGAAATTTCTAGTACGTCTAATTTTACTTTGAACTGTAGTCACAGGAAAGGGAAAACTGGCTTTAGTTCTGTTTATTATAATTACATTTGTTTGAAAAAGACCATCGAAGACTCCTTAAATGAAAAATTGTTTACTATTAACTCCCTTCAATAACTACTTTGATCATTAATCTTAATACAAATTAACGAGAGACATTAGAAGCTAAAGATTAATAATTAATAAACCTTTGCAGATTTAAGTTAAATTAATTTTTTTTGTATCAACCAAAGTATTTGTAAAATTGATTAATATTTGTATTTTAAATAATTTTATGATTCATCTACTTTATAACCTCCCGACATTAATTATTTTCTCACAATTTCACTCGTGTACATAATAAAGTATAGTTTTTCCCCTCTCATCAGAATACAGTATTTGCACAGCAAACTACTTCTACATCTACGAAGCGATTACGTCGAGTATTTTCGGAGATCCACAAAATCAACAATATTAAATAGCTCTATTATGTTCGAGGGAAACCCGTTTTGGCTAAGGCAGCTCTTATACACTGAATTATATACTTCTCAACCGCAACAGAGGATCGTTTGCCCACATTTAATTATTTATACTAAAATCCCTAAATGTGAATCAGTGAAATCACTACCGACTTTCTCTGCACAAACGTTGATGATGAAACAATGAAACTTTTTTGTCAACTAGATAATGGTTTGACGATGGATCCGAATCTTTGCTACAAAAAATTTTACTTAATGTTGCGTCTGAAAAGTTGTTGTTACTTAAAGTAAGTAATACGAAATTTGCGTTTTACTTATTATAAGAAAACCATTACTGGATATAAGTAAACCTCTACTGATTATAAGCAAACCATTACTGATTATAAGTAATCCATGACTGACTATAAGAAACTTCTTAATTTCAGTACTAGTGTTTCTTATAAAGAAAAATGTAGAAAATGATTCTTAAAATAAGAACAACAGTTTCTTAATTTAAAAAATGCATTTCTTAAAAAATAAGTAAGAAATAGTCGTACTGATAATAAGAAATTAGTATACTGTAATTAAGAAACAAATTTACTTAAAATAAGAATAACCGTTGCTTCATTTGAGCAGTCGATGTCACGTGACTTTCGGAAACCTCAACCTAACCTTTTACCGCGATTCGAAGATTTTAGACGCCGCATATAAGAGGGGAGCGAATTTTACGATATTTCTGACGAAAAATTATAAATTATCAATTGTAAATTCGACGACAGCTTCAAGAAGCTTACTGGCGAGATACTGGACCAATCCTTACAAAATTGGAATGGGACCACCAAGGGTTGTTACCTTTCATATAAAAAAATTTTATCCGAATCGGTCGAGTAGTTTTGGAATTATCGCTGGATAAACATAAAAAAAGCCATGTCGAATTGAGAACCTCCTTCTTTTTCGAAGTCGGTTAAAAATGAGATTTTTATTTATTTTTTCTATTATAAATAGCATTGAGAAAATAAATAAAAACTTGTAATTCATATTAGCTAAATGTGTTTTTACTATACAATAACTTTTTTTTTCGGAATTGTTTCTATAATATTATGAAATTTGATCAAGAATTGATGGAAAACGAGGAATTGCAATCTATACTCTTAAAGCTATTTTATTATAAAATAAATATAACTATTATAAACGTATTCGCATGGAATATATACATATATAGCATAAATAATACCATTAACATTATCTCCTAAATTTGAGGGTACGTACTGGAGTTGATACAATTTAACCTAAAATATCGAAAAAATATGACCATTGCACTAATTATAGTTTCTTTGAATTTCCTAAATTTCTTTATATGATAATATTATGTACAATGTTATTTAACAATTTTTATTAATATTTGTATAGAAACATATCAAACGAGACTTTATCACTTTATTGTAATGCTCTTAAATTAAAAAGAAAATAATATAATTAAAGTAAGAAAGCTCTTTACTTAAATAAAGAAAGAAAATTTACTGATTTTAAGAAAAAAAAATGTTACTTCGTGGACAAGAAACAAAAATTACTTAAATTGAGAACAAATACGTCCTGAATTTAAGAAAATATAAATTAATCATTTTGAGATTGAATATTTACTTAAATTAATAACAAATATGTTCTAAATTTAAGAAAATATTAATTACTTATTTTCAGAATGAAATTTAACTTACATTAAGAATAAATATGTTCTGAAATTAAGAAAAGAAATTTTACTTATTTTCAGAAAGGAAATTTACTTAAATACAGTAAAAAAAAGCTTCTTGTTGTAAGAAACTTTTGAGGTTATTTAATTTCAGAACCTAGTGTTACTTAAATTTATTGCATCATTTTCTCAGTATGGAATCTTTCTGAAAGTAAGTAAAATTTTTTGTAGTGTCACGGACAGTTATTGGGGTAAGAAATAATTAAACACATAACTTAAAATTAAACGCAGAATGATTTTAGTAATTTTAGATCGATAGCGTCATCTGTCGTACATATATTATTAAAAGGGTCGCGGGTTCTTAAACTATACTACTAAATTTATAAACGATTAAATCTCACACTCACACCACTCACATTCTCTTCTTCTCCTCTCGTCTCGCCGTCTTCTTTGGATAAAATAAGTCGAGCGGGGCCCCGTTGCACTAGAGAGATAAATTTTTGTTGTGGACAGCTAGGTATCGTATGCGAAAGAGAGAAAAATATCGCAGCTGCGCGATTGCTTAATCACGTAAGGTTGCTGCTCGATATTCCATAGCTAGTCCTTGTCCTCGCACATAGGAGGTCCGACGGCCCAAAGCCATCTACCTCACGAAAGCTACCCTCTTTTCGCTAGTGCCCAGAACGTTTAGCCTCCTCCTTACTTGACTCTCTTTCTCTCTCTATATCTATCCCTCTCTATGTCTCTCTCTTTCTCTCTCTCTCTTTCTCTCTCTCTCTCTCTCTCTCTCTCTCTCTCTCTCTCTCTCTAGTATTTAGTGATCTTTCGCAATATCTTGCTGTTAAACTCCAGCGACTGTGCAACATTGTCATACGATTTATATTTAGTCTAAGACGCGATGCGACATTGAAACCGTATTATAAGCAGCTAAATTGGCTATCCCTTGCTGAGCGTCGAAAATATTTTTTAGGAGTCACTACTTATAAAATATTAACGGTGTCGAGACCGGAATATCTTCTTAAGTTTTTTCCGGAGATCAAAGATGACACACGTCGTTCTGAAAGACTGAAATCTTCAAATTTTGTAATCCCCCCAGCTACAACGAGAACTTATAGATGCACATTTTCTATTCAAGCTATGGAACTATGGGATACTTTGCCTATCGCTATCAGACTTAAAAAGACTGTTGAATCGTTTAAAATGGCATTATACGAATGTCTTATAGGATTAGAACACCCATAGGTGTGAATAGAATTTAATCTAATTAATTATAATTGTTAATATTAGTTTTACACTCATGCGTTATACATTGCGAATATATTAACTGAGAGGCTATTTTTGTTATTAGTATTAATTTGTAATAATAGCTATTTACTATATATATTTTTATACATGTTACAATCATTAAAATGTATTATATTGTTTGTTTGCCATACGGTTATGATAACCTTGGCATGAATAAATTTGTTATCAATCAATCTCTCTCATTCTATCTTATACAACTTGAATCGTATACACGATTCAATATACTACAGTAGTGTTTAAAACTATAATATTTAACACACGCACACACACACACACACACGTACCGACACAAATCCTCCCCCCGAAAACGAACAATCCGACCAGCATCCATCTTTACATCATCCCCCGAGGCCTCGGCAGATCGCGCTCGGCATCTCCTATACTTCGCGCATCGCCCCGAGGCCGAGCCCCGGAAACACACTCGTCGCGGGCAACTTCCGCGGAGACACACGCGACGACGACGACGCGCATCTCTGCGGGCTATATACGAGATGTATGCCGCGCGCATATGATTCGTCTTCGGAGCGTCGGAACTTCGACAATTTCCAAGTCCGTGCATATGTCTATCTCTCGCACATACCCGCTATCGCGCGTGTAACGTGCGCGAGGTAATTGCGCGACGCGGAGTCCTAATTGAGACGAGTAGCGGATTCGACACTCGAGAGCGGGGAAGTGCGCGCGACGTTTGTGGTGCGACTTGGTTTTTGAGAGATCAGGGGATAGATATACTTTTTATTTTGATAACGATCAAAAATGTGGTACAGAATATATCGACGCTCCGGACGAAGACTAGCACAACTCAGAATTCTCAAAAAACAACAGTTTTAATCATAATCCTCCTACGAAACTAGGAGTTTTCAGGTTCTCAGACAAAAACTATCACCTTTTCAAAGGTTCTGAGAAAATATTAGTATTTATTAGAGGATCTAAAAAGTGCTAGTTTTATAACAGGTCTTGGAAAAGAACTAGCTGTTTTTGAGAATTCTGAGCTGTGCTAGTCTTCGTACGGTGCGTCGATATGTACATATAGTTTCATTTCTTAATATTAAATTAAATTTACGTATTCGTTACAGTGTAGTTTTTTCTTTACATCACATATAGTCATGTTATCACATTTCGTCACATTTTGAGCAGGTACAGTCTGTATAAAGTTTTGGTAATACCATACGCACAATTTACAATATATATCTATCGCGTCAATTTTATAAAAAAAAACAAAAATATTCACACACGTTACAGCTACATTCATGCATTCATTCATGCCTATAAATATAAGTTGAGAGGGGCGAGTTTTTGTTTAGGCTTTAGATTAAGGGGGATAGAGTGATGTTTCAACTTATAGCTCGTTTAGAAATTAATTTTATAAAAAAAGATTAATATCTTTAACCAGGAACAAACGGGGGGGGGGGGGGGGTTATTAACATGAAGAAAGACTCCTGAAGCACTGATTATAAGGGTTTTTAGGGTCGCTAATTATGAATCTGCTGTCAGAATGCCAAAATTCAACATGACAAATCTTTAGTCCTCTCTAATTTGCTGTATTGCCCCCAGATATGGAGGCCTTATATTAGATATTATATTGATAAGCTTGAATCAGTTCAACATTCTTTTCTAAGGTATCTAGCGTAGAAGCTAGATAGGCCAATTCATCGTTTTTGCCATGATTATGGTGTTATTGCCGAGGATTGTGATATTCAAACAGTGGAGTCTATTCACTATCTTCAGGAGAATGTTTCCACGTCTAATTTTGGTTTCTATAGTTCCATAAATAGGTTGAGAAGACAGTGGAATTTATTACCGCAAAGTATAATTTGTAAACTTACGTTATCTACCTTCAAGACGGGAACTAGATCACTCTCAAAAGCGTATTAAACATCCGTATATTATATTTGTTTTATCAGTCATTCTTTACATTAATTTTGGTACTTTTATACATTTACATTTCTATCCTCATTTTAATATATATATACACACACACACACACACACACATATATATATATATATATATATATATATATATATATATATATATATATATATATATATATATATATATATATATATATATGTGTGTGTGTTTTTTCTATTTTTTTCTCTTCTTTTTTTAACACATGTAAAGGGCTTAGACCCGTGAAATAAATAAATAAATAAATGACGGATAAAAGTAGCAACTGTGATGGTTTCGAACAAAATGTTTTGAGTCGAACAACATCAAAGTTCACCACTTCTGTCTGCCATATTGAATCCGCCAATTTGAATGTACAAAATCTAATAGAAGATTCATAATCAGCAATCCCAAGAACACTAATAAACAAGTTTTCAAAACCGTTTGTTGAAAAACATCGAAATTGTTACTTTAATCCATTTTTTTTAAATTTATGTTTTGATGAGATCTAAATAATAGTAATTATTTAGTTTAATCTAAGAGATCTAGATAATAGTATTTATTTAGAATAATTAGTTTATACGTTCTATTTCAACGGCTCAAATATTATAATTCGGTAAACACCCTCCATTGTACGTTGCAATTGATAGCGGTTACAATTTATTTATTTTTTATTCAATTATCACTTTTATATTTGACTTTTTAATTGTACAAAAGGTGCTTTTTCAATTACGCCCCAGAATATTTATTTACTTGTAATTGATAATTCAAGCATAGGGTAATTGAAATGTCATTCAACACCAGTTTCAGATGTTTTCATATTTTATTCTTAAATGTAAATGATACGGGTTTCATAGACATTGTTATTGTGCTAGAAAATAAGAGTGTTTTGCTAGCACAATAACAAATTTCATTACGATATATTTTCGTTAATTTCCATACACACGTCTGTCTCGAAAAGTAAAATCAAATATTTATACTTGAATTTACATAGCTATGTAAATAAATGGTGCATTTTAATGCACCATGTGTTTGAATTATTCAGTTACAAAAACTAAAGTTTATTTCGCAGTCTGTAACAGTACATATGCAAAGAGAGAATTTTTTACAACTGATGCACGGTAAATATTACGATATGTAAACGTTAATTTTTACTCTCTATGAGAGTAGTTTGTACCCCCTGAAATCTGTTAGACGGTTCACGTTTTTAATGATTTTCACGGTTACCTTTATTATTAAACGCATTCCTACTCTTAATTACATTTTCTTCAACAGCTTCACTGCATTTTCTTCGAAAATTCATCTTATTTAATATCCGCACCTTGACGCCCCTCACACCCCCACCCTGAAAAAGTCCACGAAACTCCAATAATAATCACACTTATCGCCATCACCGCTCTCAGTTCCACCAATCAATAAAAAAAACCAGTAATAATACTACAGCTCCCGACAGCCGGACAAATTTAATTTCCCACCCAGCGTGGCACCTCCCTTCTAATAAAACACCCATCTCCCATCGCTATCAGCCCGCTTTCAGGCATTCCGCGCGCAACAATACAGAATAAAAAGAAGTTAAAAAAGAATCGCGATCTACTCGCACTTTTTATTAACTCGCTCGCTCGCTAGGTTCAGTCCGAGGAAGATCGAGTGCGCGGCGCCCGAGTTAATTAAGGTATCGATCTAATTAGCCGACGGGAGAGTAGCTGGTGCATCTTGTCTTTTTTCCTTGGGCTCGGGACTCGCTTCGCTCTCTACGGGCTTTTTTTTCTGCGATCGGTGTCGTCGTCGACGGCGTTGCCTTCTCTTTTTCGAGCGACGTGATGCACGGAAGAAGGGAGGTGCACTTGCACTTGCTGCACTTGATAAACTAATTAGCGCGTTAAGCCGGTTTGATATCAAAATTACGGTGTTCTTGTGCGTAGGGGGTCTTTTTTGGACGGAGGGATGATGGGATTCTTGTCGATTGGTGTACGATTGTGCGTAAGTGTAAAAAGGTGTGTGTGAACAACATAGCCCTGGTAGAAAAATATATCGGTGCTATCTATGGATGTTGAGCTTGTTAACTCTTTCAGTCACGTGTTTAATAATTTAAGGCAGCGACTAGATTTATAGATGCGATGCATGTTATAGGTTATATATTTTGTGATCGCTGTTAGATTTTTAAAATTCTTAATGGCTGACTCAATGTGGTGGATCAAAATTGTTCAAATATCATACTGACTTTTAAGAAACCTTGTTACCATAGTTTTTCAGCTGGATGATTACAGACCGTAGTTAGATTAAAAAAAAACTAAAATATCTGAATCAAATGGCTGATTGAACAGCACGGTTAAAAAAGTAACATACATTGTTTGTCATGGAAGAATAACATACAATTTGTATGTTACTTTAACAAACACATGTTTGTTACTTGTGTGTACATTATCGATAACCCTAACCCACATTAAATTCAATTAAATCTACATTACCTAATTAAAAAAAAAATATTACTCAAAATAAAATACAAAGAATTCTAATGTATAGCTTCTACGATACAGGTAAGAAAATTAATTAAGCAAGAAGCCTACGGACAAAACTAAATCATTTTCCACCAGGAATTAACAATGATAATGTTAAAGACTAAAATAAAAGCAAACAAACTGCAATCTTGATTTCTATCAGAAATTCAGAAGTTAGAAAAAAGCGTAAAATAAAGAACATATGATCTGTTCAAAATGCATTGAATAAATTTTAAAAAAATCTTGTGTATAGGTTCAAAGAAAATTACGAAAAAACATTGACCGTTGCAATTTTTAAAATCATTCTATATTCATCCGCGATTTTCATTAGTTGTACAATTTTTGTTGTGCAGTTATCGAGTAAAACACATTAAGCTTTTCTAGCGAATTGATAATACGTCAGACTAAAGATCGCGCGAAAATGACACAATAGTTCGAACATGCAAAAACGAAAATTACGATAAAAGTTCACGGTTAAAATACATTTATTTTAATTTTTATCATTTCTATTATCTATAAAATTTTTGTGTTAAACAAACTGAAAGCTTTTCCGGCGAATTGATAATCTATTAGACATTCAATCGTAAAAGAAATCCACAATAATTTCCATACAAAAACTAGAAAATTACGAAGAAAAAGTTCACAATTGTAATTTTTAAAATATACAT
This sequence comes from Gastracanthus pulcherrimus, assembly GCA_949152435.1. NCBI lineage: Eukaryota > Metazoa > Arthropoda > Insecta > Hymenoptera > Pteromalidae > Gastracanthus > Gastracanthus pulcherrimus. The sequence continues at coordinate 5,809,212 of OX424572.1, forward strand.
GCGTTTTCATTAGCTACACACAATTTTAAAATTCTCCCGCAAAAAATCTCAGCTTATCCAGTGAATTTATTAATTTCCCAGGCTGAAAGTCGCGCACAAAAGTCATAATGGTTTCCCCACACAAAACCCCTAATTACAAAATAAAAGTTCACAGTTGCAACTGAACCGCACACCTAAAACCATCCACTCGCTCTTCTACAAACTACGATTTTGCAATTTTCCCGCAACCACAAAGCAAATTAAACTTCTTCAGCGAATTGATAATCCGTCAGACTTCGGGCCACGCAATCAACCCTCAACAACAAAACTACTCAACCAGCGACGCACAAAAACCTCAAGATAAGCGCGGCGCTCTCGACTCTTCCGCGCAAAAAAAGAAAGAAAGCCCCCGAATCCTCCTTTTTCCTTAATCACCGCTAGGGAGTGTAAAAATAAAGGTGGGGGGCAGCAGGCGCTGAAAGGAGGGGCGAAGCGCTCGGCAATCCGACTAATGAGCGCGGACACTTTTTCGAATTTTCAATTCCGCGTAATCAGCGCGTGCACGGGTCGGCTCTTTGCGTCGGGCGAAAACGCGGCGATATAATTTGCGCTGAAAGGGTGGCTTTCCAAGAAGCGAGCAAAGGTTGAATCGGCGCGACGCGGTACACGTGAGTTTTGCTTGTTTTATCCGCGTTTGCAGTGTGGGTGTTTTTTTTTTAGTCGCACGTTCGCGGGGATAATAAGGTTTTAATGAAACTTCTTTTTTTTCTGCGGGATTTTAGTGGAGTTTTATTACGTGTAGTAGAATAATTAAACGTGTTGCGATATAAATATAATTAGTAGGCTATGGTATTGTGCAGTTACTGTTTATTGAGATTTTTAATTAATTGAATGCAGGTTCTTTTGGATACGGGTATACAATTTTGTATTACATGGGAGTTGATTAAAAATTATTAATTACCAGGAATAATTGACGCACAATAATGAATGTGTCATAAATTACGTGATATGAAGTATATTTTGAAAGGTTCTTTTGAAAAATAATGATGAATCGTTATTGATCAGTTGAAATTAAAAACTTTTGAAAATGTTAAATTATATATATACTTTAGAAGAAAAACGTGTTTAGTTTACATATATAAACGTTTTCTAATAAAATAGCTATAAAAGATTATTGTGTCAACCAGAAAAGTAAAACTTTATAAACATTATGAACAATATGTATCAAACAATCTAACAGCTTACAAGAAATAACAATACAACGCAAATCGATAGTCAGAACTTTAGACATTTTCAATTAGAGTCTACCCGTTATTTAATATTCACAACGCTTAGAAGCGTAAGTCTCATAAGAAGGAGATTTTGCAGCGCTGTGGGCAGGAAATTGCAGTCGTGCTGAGAACAGTGAATTTTCTTCGGAATTGAAGAAGTATAATTCGATCAGACTATATTTGCATCTGACCAGACGACGGTTGTATTATTAAATCGATGCTAAATCGACCCGTTACGGACAATTACAAGGACGCACTTTTTTAATTTCATTTTTAATTGTTAGTAAATATCTCTCTGGAACGGTATTCTCCCAATCAGAAATAACAACGTCCCAGAGAGATATTTCCTCAGAAATGAAAATTAAAAAAAGAGTAATTCCTCGTATTTGCCGTTAACATCGTCTTAAGGGAGTGTCAACCATTCAAATTTCCGGCCGAAATTCCTAACCTCAAATTCTTTAACAATTGATTACAATTAATAAATAAAGTAAATTATAAAAAACCAAGACATCATTGCCCTCCATAATACAATTATCTACTACTGAGCGAAGTTTCTAACAAAAACTTCAAAACCTCTACGAATGCCATTCGAACGAAATTTATATTAATCTATTAGTCTCGAACCTTCAAATTTCGTTCGAAAGCCATTCGTAGAGGTTTTGAAGTTTTTGTTTGAAACAGTGATAGATAACTGTATTACGGAGGGCAATGACCTCTTAGTTTTTCATAATTATACTTATTCTTTTAATTAAAGCCAATATTTTATAATTCTCGGGTCGGTAAGGTATGAAGGATAAAAATTGACTTTGACACCCCCTTAATCTGAGAAATGCAACATTACTAGCCTCAAACTAGGTACCATTATTTCTACTTTTGGAATAAGTAATTTAATAGAATATTTTACAGTGTATAGCATACTCTACCCTTAATATAACGTAACAACATTTTATGAACAACAAAAATGTGAATCCAGACTATCGTTTTTAGTTAATCGTTTACAAAATCAAAGTAATATTTTGATCGCGTTTAAAATACCTTCAATTCTCCTCTCACTCTCGACCACAATCCTTAATTGAACAATCACATCCCCGCTCGCCAAATATTCATCAAACCCGTTTACCAAAAAAAAGGCTATACGCGACACCGTAAAAGAGAAAGACTCCTCTCCCAGGGGCCATAAAATTACGATCCCAACCGCCATTATCCAAAATCAAACTGGCGCGGGAGAGCATCGGCGCGTGATAAATGCAAAAATTAACTACCCCGGAGGTCCCAAATTTGCTGGCGCGTCGCGATGAAAAATGACCGCGAGCCCATTGTGCGCCCCATTAAGATCATCAATTCCGAATGAAAATCCATGATCGATGTCATATACGCGCCGCTCGCGAGAAGGAAGGGAAAAGAAGGGAGAAAAGACTGACTGGCGCCCGCGCGTCTTTTCCCCGTCGACTTTATCTCGTCGCCCCTTCCTGCCTTTGTCCCCGTGGCGCTCGAGTCTCTCTCTCTCTCTCTCTTGCTCTCTCACACATGGGCTTTTTTGTGCGGCGTCTAATCCTCTCTTGCCATTGGTTCTTTCTCGCTTTCTCCCTTTCTCTCGCTTCCATGTGCTTACAGGTTAAGGCGGAGGTCTACTTTTTTACTTCTATCAAAGTTTGTGATGGAAGGAATATTTTGAGATTTGGTAGATGTCAATATATTCAAAACATTAACAAAGTTGTGAGTATTTAAATGAATTGATTTACGTTAAGTTGGATGTAAAATAAAAACTTTAAATGGATTTTTCTCAAAATTCATTTTTATTACTTTAAAATGTTATAGGAGTTTTCCTCCTGAAATTAAAGTCTGCAAGCAAACTATTTCGGTTTTATGACATCTTACGACTGTTTTGTTCAATTAAACTAAAATGCATTTTCTGCATTTTCTTAACGGCATGTGAAAGGGTCCCATATATGCGTATACGCATAGCTTATCACGGAAAATATGAAAAACAGTTTTCTGGTTGTAAATAATAACAGAATCTTTTGAAATTTTAACCAGATAATTGATTGATCAAACGAACTTACTTGTAAGTGAAGTTTGATCACAAACGAAATACCATATTCAAATAGTTTATGCTAAAATAATTAGGTCGTATTTTTTATTGTTTCAATTTAACGAAAATTGAAGTAATTACAGCCGTTTGAAATTTGCGTGACGTCGCGATTGTACAGTTTTATGACGTCACGTAGCATTAGAGTATACCTATATATATCGAAAATTAGGAAACTTTAAACGTCTGTAACTTTCCAATTTTTCATTTTTATGACAAGAGAAAAAATACTACCTAATTATTTTCCGCTATTCTACTTATTTCATGTGAGTTACTCGATTCGAAGCGATTACAATGTAGTAGTGATTTCTAGCGTTGATCAGCACAATTTTTAAAACCAAACAATAAAGTTTTTCTACTGCATTCAGTATAACCTGTCAAATCTCGTCATTCAGTTTACAATGATTAGTCCTACAATCGCTCTGAAGCGTAATTACGCAGTAATATTGAAAGGGAAGGGAATATAATAATAAATAAGTAACCGTATGCATTGTTTTGTGGCGGGATGTGATCGCTTCGAACGAGGCAACTCATATAATTGTGATCGAACTTCACTTACAAGTAAGTTCGTTTGATCAATCAATTATATTTCGTTACCCTGTTCGAAGCTATCACAATGTAGATATTTAAAGATTTTGCGATTTCAGGAATACTTTTTTCAGTAAAATTTTGAAATAATTTTATTATAGAAAAAACATTTATTTGGAACTTTTAAAAACTCCTTGAACAAAGTCATCTTTTTCAATTATAGGTAAATTAACACAAGTGGTGCTGAAGAGAGACCGATGGGTAAACAATTAAATTCGAAATACATGTGTTTAAATTTGAATCTTAAATATTTTCTGTAATTTTTATATACTTGAATCAAAGAATAAGCATCCTTTAATTATAATTTAGCCATATAATCATATGTTTGAAGTAAATTCAAAACGGTTGTATAATCCTCCATTTTAATATGAGATTGTTTAACGTAAACATTAAATTTTCGTAAATTAAGAATAAATCTTTTTGTTCCATTTGGCTAGACCTTAAAAAATAACTTGACAGAAATTGATCATGTAGACTAGAATATATAGAAATAGCCCCAAGCTGTTTTAATTTTTCGATTTCAAGCTCTATATCTTTTTCTTCATTTTTTGAAATATTAAATGTATAAATTTTAATACGAGTATTTCTTTTAACGGTATCTTATAGCCTTTTATCTATTGTATAATCAATGGGTCGTGACATATTTTTCTCCACTCTTTAACAAACAATTTTAACTTTCCAACGGTATCTTATAGCCTTTTATCTATTGTATAATTAATGGGTCGTGACATATTTTTCTCCACTCTTTAACAAACAATTTTAACTTTCCAGCGGTCATACTTACAGAGATTAACGAACCGTCCTCTTGTTCTGTCGATATTTGTTCGCGCTCTGGCGTTTAAAGATTTAGTTGGTCTTTTTCTCAAATCTCTTTTGTTTGTATAAAAAGATTTTTCGTTAAACTTCACATTAGAGTATGACGGTCTATTAAGATCCTTAGAACACCTTTCAACAATTTTTGCGTTTTTTATCTTATCGCCATACGAGCTGAATCGCTGAGAGTTATTAGTATTTTCTTTAGATTTTCATCCTCTTTTAGATCTTTACTACCAAGAATACTAGTCATTGCCATTCCTAAGGCAGATAATCCTTTTCCCATTTGATTTTGCGTTTGTCTTTGATAAAAATCTCGCCTTTTAGACGCATCGCTTGTAGAATTGGAGGGCGATCTATGCTCCTTACGAGGACGAGGAATTCAGAAAAAATGTGTATTAAAAGTGATGTGTGGTATTGCGCTTTATTGTAGCCTCATTATCACGTTTGTGATAAGGTAAAATAGAAGTAAGGTTAAAGTAGAACATCGAAAATGTAACTTAGACTAACTAATCATATATAAAAAGGTTACAGTAATAAAAAAATAAGAAATTCATTAAAATATTGATTATTTGTGAAAAAGTGAGGTTAGGGAGACTCAACTGCCGAACTTGTTTCGCTATTCTTGCTGTATACATACTACCGAACTCACTTCGGTCCAAACTACCGAACAGTTCAGCAAGTGTGACCGATGTATTCTCTCAGTCTACTTATTGGTCGAACAATGCGTGATGTTTCTTGTCATTTTCGTGAGATACTGCATCGATCTTCACGATAGCTAGCAGATCGTTGCCTTTTTTGCCGATTATATGGTGAAATTGATCTGCTTCGGCTACGCCGTTTACTTGACCATTCGAATTCATTATTAAATTCTTTACTTCCATGATGTAGCAAGTTACGTGGAGGTGTCGGGGACTTAACCTCGCGCCTTCTCAAATTTTCCCTTTCTCCCGACGAACTTTTATCACCTTGTCGACTTCGTGATCGACACCTGCTTGAGGGAGAGGAGCGAGAAGATGATGAAGAAGGTAAAGAATACTTCTGCTTGATTTTCTTCTAAATTTTTTTGAGTTTTTTCAATAACTTTGATTCCCCATTTTTGTGTGTTTTGCTGGACAGGCCGAGAAAACACAATGACGAATTTTGACAGGTTATACTGAAAGCAGTAGAAAAACTTTATTGTTTTGTTTTAAAAATTGTACTAAAGAAGTAACGAAAATTTGTTTGATGACTTTAACTCGAGAGGACAACACTCTGGAAAAAATGCAGTTTAAGCAGAAGTATATTATATATCTGTTAATAACATTAAAGTATCAAAGTAGGTGAAGTCGTTTTCATTTTTGATATTGGGTTAAGACTTCATTATCAATTTATTTCACTTGAAAAATAAAGTGTTTTGATTTACTAGGGAAAATCGAATCATTATCTATTAGTCGTATGCAGCCTATGTTATTTATTATACTTTGAGTCGCTTAGCATTATTCTTTACAAAGAAAATCGTTTAAGATTTAATAAAATCGGTGCAGAAGGTTCTAGCGTGATTGATTTACAAAAAAAATTAACATTTTTATTATTGTAGTAGGAATTAAATCAGATCTATACATTTCAAAAACATATTTCTTTTTATTATGGTAGAATCAAAATGAAGAATATCGTTAAGAGGAGGCCGCGACTTCTGTCATTGTCTAATCACGTTTTTGCTATTTATTCAAATTGCAGTATGTTAATTGAAAAACTAAAAATTGGCCCCAATTGGTATTAAAATATGGAATATTTTGAGACCTTAAAAAGTATCTAACATTATTTCCTTTTCGAAAAAACTTCGGAACGGAAATCCTAACCTCAATTTTCGCGTTCACGGATTTATTATAATCCCTGCAGCATTTTGTGATTGATAAACGAACAACAAAAAAAACGAAAATAATTGTATTTTACATCAAATTCTTTCCCTGCTTTTATGTGCAATGTTTAATCCCTCAGCCCCACCATTCTCTCTCTCTCTCTCTCTCTCTCTCTCTCTCTCTCTCTCTCTCTCTCGTTCTTTCGCGCGCTTACAAGTCTAAATTGACCCGCAATCCGGGCGAGATAAAATTCTCGTTCGTTTGTAAAACCCGAGAGCGCGCGCGGCAATTCCAGATGGGAAGATAGAGGGCGAGGCGCAGTGACTTATGTAACTTTGCCCGAGTGCCGCGCCAGAGACAAAGAGAAAGAGAGAGAGAGAGAGAGAGAGAGAGAGGGAGAGAGAGAGAGAGAGAGAGAGAAAGAGAGAGAGAGAGAGAGAGAGAGAGAGACACCGCAATTTCGTGCGGCGATTTTGCCGCTCATCGCTGAAAGTTAAAAAAAATCCTACTACCGGCGACTAACTTAAAGCTTGACTCAACCCTTTGAGGTTCAACTTTTTATCTTTTTATTCGTATCTGAAAAAGTGGTGGGATAGGTTAAGTGTATCATAAAACTATAGATATGATTGACTGTTTTCATTTAGAAAATCAGAATAGTTACGTACATACATTTATAGAAAACTTTTTCAATGTAGATTCGAAGTGTTTATTAATTAAATTACTAGTATTCTGTTTATTTTTATGAACTTTAAATATATTGAATCTATTGTGTTTTTATCTATTCAATTGAGTAGATCATCAGTATTTTTATATTTGTAATTTTAAAATGTAATATAAGTTACAATAGTTATTGCAGAGTAATCGCTAACGGACATCGAGCCTGATCCCAAAACTTAAAAGGGTGACAGCTCTAAAAGTTAAAATATATGTACCATAAATATTACCAAAAATGTAACAGGGATTATTTATGATGGATAATAAAAGGCGTATACTATTGTGATATTCACAAAATATTTACGGCGAATTTTATGCTGAAAAATAAGCTACGAATCGTGACATTTAAAATGAGTATTCATAAAGTTTTTGTCGTCCAATTTTTAACGAAAACTTATTTAAATATTTATTTATATACATGTTATACATTCACCCAAAAGTAACATTTATGGATTTTTTCCAGACCAGACTTAGAATTATAAAAATATGAAAAGTCACCTAAAAAAACAAAGAAAGATAAAAAGAGAGAATGATAAAGAGTGAGAAAGAGAGGCTTTGCGCGCGACACCTTCGCCCGTGTGTTTACCTGTCCTGGTGCTGACTTTCAGAATTCTTCACGAGGGCTTGTCCCTTTTTCTCTCTTTACTTCTGCGCGACTCGCTTCTTTATACGGCTCTCGTCTAACTTTTTTCTTTGAGAGACGGACTAGGTGTTTCAACGCGAAAAGAAGAGTACGTTGGACTGGGAACACGAAAAAATGCGTTTCGTCCCGGGCGTGTAGGCTGGATTTGTCAGTAAGGCTTTGCACATTAAGACTGGACTCTGATTTAGATGAGAAGGAGTCACAATTGCACGAAAGATTTCTCGTGAGCCCACTCATGCATACATACAATAGCTCAACAAAATCTAATAGGGTTAGCAAGATGGTGGTAAACACTGAAACATTTTATGTAATCTATAATATTAATCATAGTATTAAAGGGAACATTAACCTTTCAGTCTAAATGTACACATTGTTTGCGATTTCGAGTAGGAACTTCGGTAAGGCTTCAAGATATTTCAATGACAAAGGACGAACATTGAATTTGATTTGAAAGAGATGAGAATCAGCAGTCAGCGCAGACTTAGAGAACTAATGCACGCCATGTCCAAAGAGCTCGAGTTGTGGAATGCGCATGTTTTCAGAAGCATCAATGACTTTCCTTCAGCAGCCGAAGTGTGGCCAGTACAAATTCAAAGAGCAGATGCAATGATAGCAAGGATCGCGTTCGAAAATCAGCAAGACTAAAGAACCGAAATATACTGACCCAGCACTATTAGTAGAAAGTCGAACAATCACATAATGACCAATGAGTCAAAAACGAAGTAAGCCCGTTGCCCTAACTCAAGTAGTCAGAATCACCATCGCAATACCGACTGATACTAACAGCAAAGTGCGACGTGGATTAGATACGATACATCAACATATCAAAGACTCTTGCAAGTTTTGCAAAGTACGAGGAATATCATGTAGACACCGACATCAAAGACCCGAAGCAACAATACATTAATACATCACAAACTTTGGATCCAGCTCGAAGGACCAATATTAGCGCGAAAAGGAGAATACACTAGTCTGGGAACATGAAGTGGTGTGTTTCATCACAGGTTTGTTGGCAAGACTCGTCAGTAAGGATTTCTGGACTAAAAACTGATGATTCTAGTGAGCGCATGCAAGGATGATTTGGCATTGAAAATAGTACCAAAAAGTGGTAAAAATACTTTTATCGTGTTTTAGACATGCTCTGAAATTTTTACTAGTTTGTTGGATGTAAGCTGCATACAAGAAAGGATTTAAAATATTTCTTCATACATACTACAATTTCCTTTTTATAAATGATGTACATGTGTAAAATTTTAATGTCTATATAAATAATTAATGATACCACAAAATATATCAATGTACATAATAAAGGTTAATATAAATATTAGCTACATAGAAATTCAATGAAGTATATTCACTAGACAAATCTAACAATAATATAATACGGAGTTAGAACAGAATAAACAGGTGTATCTAAATTTCCTCGAGACCCTTATTTATGTACCAACGATATTCACAATATTCACATTAGTTCGGATACTCGCAATCCGGATTATGGCTGATTATATTTAATAAGCACGACCGATTGATACATAATATTGATTTGATTTCGTATGACACACAATTAATCTCCGGAATGTAATCAAATAATTTTACCCTGAAAATCCGCGAGAGTACCGATTGAAGCGCACGAACATATTAAATTTTTATATTTCTATGAGGCATTTAAGAAACGGACCAAGGACGGATTTGTTACATGAAAAACTTATCTTTAAGGTCGGAGATCGGCGAACGTTGGCTCTGCTCACTCGGGACCGCTCTGCTCTTCGTTGCCGACGTGCTTGAATTCTTGGTGGTGTCCTAGTAATGAGGATCTCCCGTCGGTGTTTCACCCTAGAGGTGGTAACTCGGCACTCGTTGTTTTCTTGGCTGTTACGATATGGTTGGAGCGGTGTCGTTGGAGTAGTTGCGTCGGCAGCGGATCCCGAGCAAGAGAGAGCGAGCCAGCGTGGTCGCGAATATTTATACTCCCGCGACTATTCTTCGCAATGTGATTTGGGCACAACAGCGACGCCCAAACCGGATAATATATTGACTATATCTTTATATTATCATCGCCGATAACTCGCATGTTACACTGTGACGTCTCCGTGAGGCGGAAACGTACTTATTTTAATATATTTATTTTTATGCGCCTATACTTGCGTACAATAGCGCGGGATATATGTCTTTGTTCTAATATAATAATAATAATTAAGCTGAAATCCTAGGGGATGTGAGGGTGAGAGACAGGAACGATAACCCTGCACCAAATGAGGAGCACGGACTATCGTTTCGTGAAAGGAAGGAGTTGGTTAAAATATACGCACCAAATGCAGGAGCGAGATATTCTTGGCGGAATTTCTGAATGAGTATTTTTATAATATATATATATATATATATATATATGTAAAAAGACAGAATGAGAAATAGGTTGACTAATAAGGTAGAAACGATATAGCAATTTAAACTTGTCAACTTACTTTTATTTGAAAAGAGTAAAAAGAGTAGTAAGACCCTGATTCTTGCTCTCTTTCTCTTGTTCTCTTTCACTCTCTCTCTCTCTCTCTCTCTCTCTCTCTCTCTCTCTCTCTCTGGAGTTGCTGGAGCTGTTGAATGTAGAAGACTGGCGTCGTCGTCAGGGGTACCTCGACAGAAGTCGAACTGCTCGAGTTGGCGGAGGTAGAAGACTGGCGTACACAGATGGCTTGGCGATGCTGGCTTGGCGTCGGCGTCGGAGTCGGAGCTTGCTGAGGTCGGAGCTGGAAGAGTTGTTACTGCTGGACCGCTGATCGTGAACTGGTTCTGGAGCTTGCTGAGTTGGGTGATGCTGCAGTCGAGATGCTCTAGGCTGCACCTCGACTGAGACTGGTTGCTGAGAAAAAGCTAGATTCTCGTGTGAAGGAGGAGAAAATCAGGCCTTACTGTCATTGGCTAAACGAGGAAGCCACGAGGTTCTATTTTAAGACATTTCGGCTGCACCCCCGCTCTCTTCATTTTCCGCTGAGCGTCATTGGAGCGTCATTGGCTGATACGCTTTTATCTTTCTTCTTGGTCTTGATTCGATGATGCAGAGAGAGAGAGAGAAGGAAAAGCGTGGGAGAAAGAGAACAGCTTTCATACACACTATATATAGTTATATCCGTCTCTTAATACAAATATCGGAGTTCGTTATTGTAATAAATAATAATAATAATAATAATAATAATAATAATAAGGATAATGATAATAATATAATAATAATTCTAATTATGGTTATACGATTATCTATACTAACAATGATTATAATAAATAGTAAATTTAAACATAGGTATTTTATGCTAAACGTTAACATAATAAAGTAATGTTAATAATATTAATAATAAAATATGATAAGGTTCTCATAAGTATATCGTAGCAAAAATTATAATTTTAATATGAAGTATAAGATTTAAAACGTAAAAAGATTCTTAAAAACATATTTTATAAACAAAAAAAATGGACAAAATAATCAAATATTGGAACTACATTAAAAATAATATCCCATGCACAAAAACATATATCGTCGCATGTGTGCATCGTGGGAATTCAAACATAGACGGTCCAGAAGTCTGGCTTATCTAACAGAGGGGCCTACAGTCGCTCCGCTCTATCGCAGCCCTCTTGAGGCGCTTTTCCATCATTTGTTTCTTTTAATGTGCGCACGCACAGTGTTATTGCTTCCAGGTCTAAGGTTTCCGATTGCTTATCGGAGCCGTTGGCATTTTTTAGTGTTTATTGCACTCTGATTATTTGTCTTAGCTCTGGGTAAAATCCTCAGCTGACTTGCAGCTGTCAAATTCTTCCAGAGTCGAAATTATATATGCGCGTATACGAATGGAGGGGAAAAGAGAGTGGAAAAGAAAAAAAAACAACTATCAAAGTGAGACTTTGATATTTGTCACTGATTTGATTATTAGTGAATATACAGGGACGTGACAACACATGATTAACTAAAACTAAACTAATGTTATTTTAACAATTAATGACATAAAGTATCATGCTAACATAAAAAAGTTATGACGGCTATCTTGCCAGAACGATACTCGTCGATTTAATGGCTGGTCATTTGAGTGGGAAATTCAAATTTAGTATAAAAAAGTCTATAACTGAAAAACCACGCGGAGCACTATGGGCTTCTGGTAAAATAAAAAAGACTATTATAGCCATTTTCTAATGGACTATTCACATGCACTGTTTTCAATCGTATATCTGGATTTATATATAAATAGGCCTATTAAAGCGTACAAAGTTTCATATAAATTATCTCATCTCAAATGAATTTAAGTTGTTTTTCAATTATTAAAAACTGTTATTCTTTCTTATTTGTTCCAGGTGAGTTAAACACTTCATATTCAAACCACTACCCACATATTGCACTGCTAAGGTAAAAGCGTAAGTTGATTCTAAGAAATAAATAAGACCTATTCTTGAATTAACAAATTCTTAAATCTTGGTAGAAATTTAATTAGCTTTTTAGCCATAAATTATCTAATTTTTTTTTCACTAGTTAGTTAACGTATGTATACTAAAGTTTTAGCTAAAAAAACATATAAAATGACATGCCTTTTAACTGAATGCCAGTTATTAAATTGCACTTAATAAGTAATTAAATTAGACTCAAATATGAATCTTAATCAATTAAACAATATAGCTTTTAAACAAATACAAAATCCTACCGACTGAACTCTTAACTGAAAGATCTTAACTAGAAACTAACCAGATCATAAGATGATTTCTACTTAAATCCCAGCTAACAAATTCATCTAAAAATGAATAACCCAAAACGTATCCCACAATCCTATACGTGTAACCTACGAAAATTTTCCATACGTCGAGGATCGACGCTCGCGCCGACGAAAAACAAAACGCACGCCGATCCACCGACGACAGACAGCGGCGTCACGACGGTAGGCGAAAAATTTGTCGCGTGACGAACGGTCCACATTCGTTATTACGCGAACGCGGACGTAAAAACGCGCGCATGCACGCTTAAAATACGGCTACTCGTAAAGTGCGCGCTCGCTCGCTCGCGAAAACTCGTATCGCCTTTCCGCGTTTTATATATCGGCGTAGCGGAGGTTTTCTTGAATTCAGGCAACGTTGACGGGGTGGCAAATTCGAATATCGAGAGCCTGGTGGGGGAAAAAGTTTTTCTTGTTTGGTAGAGAGAGAGCTTTGTTTGGAATTTTAGAATCATATTCGCTTTTGGTAATCCAAAATTTGAGTCTCGGTGACCCATAATCTAATTTAATTTAAAAGTGTTTAAACTGTAAATTCTCTTTCTGGATTTGAATCTGCATTGTTTCTAGATTATTTACCAACAAAAATAAAAATAATACGGCGGAGCTGTTTTGGAGATGTGCCATTCTGTTCGAAGTATTGGATTCGCCATTTTGAATTTTTGAACATCTGATATCAAATTTGTCACCAGCTACCCAAAAACCCTCATATACCAATTTGCATGAAAAACCGATTGTCATTGGGTTATTGTGCTTCAATAGGTTAAATAAGAGAAATTGTTGGTAGTATAATATACTAGTTCAATCGTGCGTTGGTACTTTCTTTTTGGTTACATGTGTTACAATTTTATAATTATGATAGCAAATGCAAAATAAATGAATTTCATTTCCATCTCCACCAATCGTAGAGAGGTTTATCGATTATAGTAAAAAGACCATAGATTTTTTATATAAGGATGCTTTAATCTTTTGAAGCCCGAGTTATTCTACCGGCAGTGAGTGATGAATTGGCCATTTTGAATAAGTTAGTTATATCTATAATACTTAATCGTTTTCAAGATAAATTCAAATTTAAGAAAAATTATTTATAATAATAAATCAAATTATTATGAACAATAACTTTTTAACGAAAGTACACAATTGTTGTATTGTATCATAAACTCTTGCGCAGAAAGCCTTTCAAGACTAATTTCTGGAATTTGATGGCACCATTGACAGAAATGCGTTAAACACGACAGCTCTTAAAATAACATATCCAATAATATAAATTAATTTTTGTAATAGATTTAAAGAAAAGCTTAGCCTCATTCATCCTTTATGAAAGTCATCAAGAACGCACACAACTCTCCCTCAATATCCTAAATCCCGCACCTTAAAAAAACCCCGGCAAAACTTTTTTAATTCACTCGCACCGCCGAAATCCCAGCTTTCATTCAAGGCTCTATCAGAATCCTCCGACGCGCGCGCAGGAAAAATATACGCGAACCTAAAAAGAATCCACAAGCCTTCCACAAAAAAATAAAAACACACAAGTCTCCGCACCACTATATATAATGTTTAGAAATCATTTATCGTCCGAGAAACTTCTAATATCTTCAACCCTCTCTCTATTTCTCTCTCTGTCTCTCTCTCTCTCTTTCTAAGCTCGCGGTAGAATCGCACGTATGAAGCATCCCAAATGAAGAAGAAAGAAAGAAAGAGAAGCGCCCCTACGCGGGATAAGGATTTGAGAGCCGTGTGAATTCTCGGCGCCGCCGGAGAAAAGAAAGTATAATCCCGCGCAATCCCGGACGTGTGAGGGAGGGAGGAGAAAGACGAGGAGGAAAGATCCTCGCGGTCTCGAGCTCAGATTTGAGAGAAGATCCGGTGTGTGGCCCGGTCTTTCTAAGCCGAAAATAATTGTGGTCTAGAGCGAGAGAGAGAGAGAGAGAGAGAGAGAGAGAGAGAGAATGGCGACGTGAGTTGAGTGCCTGCCAAGAAGTTTTCGCCCGAGACGAGGCTTCTTCTTCTTCTTCTCGCACTTTCTCGGTTTCTCGGACTTTGGTCAAGATGAGAGTGAGAGAGAGAGATGGAGTGTGTATAGTGGTGTGTACGGGTGAGAGAGTGACGATAAGGAAACGAGAAGTAAGAAAGCGGACGTGGCGAGAGAGGAGAAAAACAGGAAGGAGAGAGATGGCTGAAAAGATTGAGATAAGTGTGGGTGTGTGTATGGAGTCGAGACTTATTAACGTTACTATCGCGTAATTGCATCTTCGGAAATATTGTGGTAGAAGCGCGGCGTGCGGTGTATATTGAAAATGGCTCTGGTACATAAATAAATAAAATAGAAGTAGCAAGTTGACTAATATTCTTTTATATGTAATCAATTCGCATAATTATAAGGAAGAGTCGGCAAATGATTAATTGTAAATTAATAATTCTCGAATATAAAGCTAAAACATAAAATTTCGTTAGATTTAGGCTCACTTCCGGTTCACATACGTAATTTCCGGGTTTCTATTTGGTCACTTCCCAACAACTTTTGATCCATTTTAGTAACTATTGTTTTATTTATCACATACCATTAACTTATGACTCACTTTAGTAACAACTATTGGTTTATTTCTAGACACTTTTGGTTTCCTTCTTGTCACTTCCGGTTAACTTCTGCTCACTTCCTGTCATCTTTGACTCACTCACGCTTCACTTCTGGTTTAGATGGTATTGAAAAAGGATTATGAAAATTAATACTAAAAAGCAAGACTGAAAAACGATCCGGTAAAGTCGCTTATCATTTTCAGTTCCCCTGATGAAAAATTAATCTAGAACTATGTAGATTCATCTAGTTTGCCATGGGAATAATCGAGGGCCCCGATAAAACTAGATAATTTTCTACCAGGGTCACCTAACCAGTATATTTTAAAAGTGTATGAAAAATGTATAATAAATTAGCTACAAAGCTGGTCGACTAAAATATTGAAACTTAACATTAATTTAACACAATATCACTTTTGGTATACTTCGAATACCTTATGGTCTGCTGGAAGATATTCCCGGTTCACTGATTGATCACTTCCGGACTTGGATAGGTAGTAAAAAAGTGTCCATGAAGTAATAAAAAACGTGACATTTTTTAGGTTAGAAGAAGCCGTTTATTGACCAAGATTCAGGACATATTTGACGATATTATTTTGACGTCATCTATAACCTCAAAATCTAAAGTGACATTAATGTTTATAAAGTTCATAATTACATTTCTCTATTTATCACTAAGAATGTGCGTACGTCGTAAAATTTTATGAAAGTAAATATGACTGCGTAAAACGAAAAATCAATAATTTCGGTAACTGAGTATAAGGTATAGGACCGCTCTCCTCTTAAGGGGACGCCGGATATATCTGTCCTTATCTAATTGAGTTTTCATTAATAAGTTTAAGAGAAATAATTTTTCGAAAAAATAATAGTTGTCCCTACTTTGTTCTATAGCAATCTAAATATATGTCCAAGCCGGTTTTATATGATTGTTTTGCTTTCGAGAAAACTTTGACAAACGTAATATGTAAAGGTTAATCTCCACGTAGTTGGCCTTCATAGTGTGTCAAAGTTTTCTCGAAAACAAAACAATCATATGAAACCAGCTTGGACATATATTTAGATTACTATAAAACGAAGCGGGGACAACTATTATTTTTTCAGAAAAATGATTTCTCTTAAAATTATGAATGAAAACTGAATTATACAAGGACAGTGATATCCGACGTCCCCTTAACGAGCAATTAAAAAAAATAACCAGTCCTCGTCCACTTTGTCAGTCAAGCCCACAGCGAAATACAGTAGCTCCGCATCCTCCTTCAAACGACGAAAAATCTCATCGACAGGAAAGCCAATGACGTTAACTTCATCCGCTTCGATATACCCAATAACGAAGGGGGAGGGCGAGTGGAGGAAGCCAGCTTAACGAGTCCATCGTCGACGTGAACGCGCGAACTTCATAAAGCACTCGGAGAGCATAATCGAAGCGAGGGCCCGGCGCCTTTTTTGCGCCCGATCCTTCCCCCCCGATTTTTCCTTTGCCAGGGAAAAACGAGCGAGATTCGCTAATTAAGAGCCGCGACGACGGGGGAATCCGATACTTCGCGTCTCACCGTCCATCTGTAGTGGGAGAAATCGATAGCTGGATTTCGCCAGTTCGCGACTCGAGGGGCTCGATTGAATACCGCGCGCGGGAGATATCAAAGAAAGGGTTTTACGAGGATGCGAGGGAGGGACGGAGTCATCGAGTGGAATTCTCGAATGGAAGTGTGTGTAATTCTGTTTGGTTTGTGACTCGATGGTTCGTTGAGGAATAAGAATATTTAAAGTGACTCGAGCGATCGCTACGATTTTTTTTATATACTTTACATCTGTTTTTTATAGGAAATACATAGTGTTGGGGACTTTAATTACTGGGATGAAGAGAGATCGCAATAATTCAATATAATTATATATAGGTAAATTTATTTAAAAAAGAATCTGAGAAATAAAGGAAAATAGAAAAATGTGCAATAAATTAGTAAATCATTGAATTGTTTGTCTATCTTACCTTAATTCAGTATATGTAGTTTTTTAGTATTATCTGGTTCTGTACAAATCTTGTTTTTTACTAAACTGTCACTTTAATATACACACTTTTAATATAAAACTCACTCAATTACTGTCACGTTCTCTTTAATCATTACATCGATCGATCAACGTCTACTTTTTTATGGTCCTGAAAATAAATCAAGATATTAAATTTTTTATTTTATGTTCTAGGAAATATATTTAAAAAATAAGATAGAATGAATAATGTACACATATATTCTGACCCCAATATTGCACATACGTTAAATGGAGAGTGATAACGTTGATAATGCTGGGCAAAGTAAATTTATGTGAATGCGTAGGAGATAGCTTCTTACATTTTAGGGGATGTTTGAATAGGGAAGGCGAAAGTGTACGTAATTTAAACAGAATATTTATAGCCCTATAATACTATTATCTACATTTTCTTTTGTAACAAACATTGCACAAATACGCAAATAAACATATATTACGTAAAATATACAAAAAATATACAACGATTAAGGGAAAAGATTTAGACACTACCAATTTTTCATGATGTATGCTAAAAGTAAAATTCAGTTGAAAAATAAATTCTTTGAAAATAATGTTAATGCAAAGTAATTACACAAATTTATCATTTTTTAAAATTTAGATATATACACTTGATATTCATCAACGTACTTCGATTTGGATTTATATTTATATAATTGTATTCCAAAAACAAATTCACAATGAAATGTGAGTGTTTATTCATTTGCATCGTCTATTAAAAATGAATATAAATTAAATTATGTAATACAAATCTTTATAACAAAAATCAGGTCTTTATTAAATGCCTGATAATATATTTATATCGAAATTACAGAATAAATGACAAACAAATGTATTAAAACAAGAATGAAAACCTGATAAAATAATAATTGATAATTTAAAGAAAAAAAAGCATTGTTAACAATAAAACTAATTCTCAAAAGAAAGTAATTTCATTCGAAAATAAAAAAAAATCCTGACTGAAAGGCTTAATAATAAGACTCAATCCGGCTAAATCTCAGCGGCAGCAGCAGCTTGCCGTGCACATAATCATCGCCACATCCCGGGCGTCGAAAGGATGATGAAACACCAGCCTCGCGCCTCGCAAAGTAATCCCGGCCCGACAGGCGTCAAGATTTACGAAGACAGAGCCCCGCTAATATAAATCGACCCGGGCAGCCTTTATATTCCCCTCCAAACAAGCGCTCGCTCCGCTGTAAAGAAAGCGCGTACCAACAGAAAAACCTCGTCTTGTATACCGGGAGAATGGATTCGTGACAATTAAAACGAGTTCTTAAGTAGAAAGAAGTATGAGTATGAATATGGTGAAAGACGAAATTATGGAAAACAGATGACAAAGAAATGTCATAGAACACTAACTGGGGTGTGTGTGTGAACCTACGTATTTGTTTTTTAATTTAGCTATGACGAATGAAATAGTGTAGTAAAATTTACTATTTGTTTTGTAGCTTGAGAATATACGCGTTTGTATCGTAAAAATTATTACATTATATAGCAAAATTTAATATTTTATATAGACTTATATTGACATATAAAAAGTAAAATTTACAATGTAAAATAGTAAATTATCTATATAATATAGTAATTTTTACGATATAGACGGGTCTGTCCTCAAGTTACAATAAAATGCTGTAGTAAATTTTACTACACTATTTTTCTATGTGGCGACAAAATGGTATTTATTTATAACAATTTTTTATCTTATTCATTTAAAAATCTTGCATATATCCATACATACAGTTGTCTCTGTAAAATCTACACTAATTTACATCACAAAATCAAAGTAGTAAAAAGTCCTATATCCATGCATAATGCAAATGTTCTATCAGAAGATTCTCCCGCCACCGATAACACAATTATCTCAATACGCACAGACGTTTATTTACAACGCAACACAATCCTCCCCAGCGTGCGAATTTCCCTTCATTCCAAAACCATGATCGATGCGCAACTCGAGACCCCGCCAAGCCTCACACACACATATTCCAAAATCCTTCCAGCCCTTATCAGCCCCGTTTTATCAAGCCGGTTCCGGCCCATAAAGCGCCTCTCCCCTCGTGTCGCGCAATCGTTAGAGGCATCGAGCAGGCATGAATATATAATAAATTTGCGCTCGGCCGGCGGCGGCGCGCTTGTCGAATTTCCATCCGAGCTGGCGCAAGGGCCGTATTTCAAAAATGCGCACCCAACGTCTTCCAGCGTCTTTTTCTTTTTCTTTTTTTCGGGGTGTTTTGCGCGGCGCCGTTTTGGAAAAAGGGTTTTCGTTGAGCGAGAATTTAGCGGCTCGAGATTGAAATATTATCGGCGGCGGTGGTGGTTTTAAAAAGCCGGAGTTGCTGCAGCTGCAAGCGGTGGAGGTGGTTTTCTCATTTTTTTTTATTCTTCCGGTGGGGGGAGATTTATGGGGATATTTAAAGGAAGGCTGGGGGTGGTGAGTTATTATTTTTGGGATGATGGCGTTGACATTTTTGGATTTTTGCGGGGATGAAGTTTATTTTGAGGAAATGGTTTTTGGAAGGATGTGGCGTGGATGATGGTCGTTTTAATGATGGAGGAATTTTAACGGATGATAACGCAAGCGTGCGCAAAAGTGGCACTTGTCGCACGGTGTGTCAAAAAATAGTACTCGCTTCGCTCGGGCGACAAACTCACACTCGTACAAGAATCATTTTTATCGTACTAGTAGCGAAAAGTACTATTTTGTAACACATATTTTAGATAGCTTATGCCTACGTTTTGGTTATATAGTGGACATATGCCAATATGTAGATTATTAAGGCAAGTTTAAATGTTACGAGTTTAAATACGAGTAAATGCTTGTATTTAATAATATGGAAAGCTTGCACGTAATATTCTGATGTTTGCAAAACTAAACGTTGGATATAAAGTCTTTTAAAAATATCAGTTATGTGAACCATTACGTTCCCCCTCTTGTTTACTTTACCATCTCTATTAAAAATACTGAATTCTGTGTAAAATAGTAGAGAAAAATTACAGTTTATTACGGTAATATTGAGATATACATACTGCGCACCGCAAAATTAGCTTTATTTACGAAAAATCCTTATTTGTCTTCACAAATTTTAATGACTTTTAGTAGACATTCTCTATTATATATAGATTTTAGATTATGTCTAACAGAAACGTATATAAAGGTAATATATATATATATATATATATATATATATATATATATATATATATATATATATATATATATATATATATATATATATATATATATATATATATATATATATATATATATATATATATATATATATATATATATATATATATATATATGTGTGTGTGTATATATGAGCAAAAAAATTGTTGCAATAACGATTAAGGTGATGTTAAATCCTGTGTTACTGGGAAATATGGGGAGCCACTTTTTTCATTCATTTTTCAATTTTAAGAAAATGTCTCTATGGAAAGTTGTTCTTTTTGATCGGAACAACCACTTTCCATAGAGATATTTACTCTAAATTTAAAATTAAATGAGAAAAGTGTATCCTCGTATTTGTCGGTGATAGGTGGCTTTAGCATCACCTTAACGATCAGTAAGGAATCCACGTTTTTAAGAAATATTTTATCTTACACAGAATTAACTATTTATTCCGTTACATATATTATAATTCCACAAACTACATTTTTTGGTTACTTTTCTCTCAATTTCGCTGTTAAATTTCACTACAATATTTAATAGAAAATCTTTCCTGCGTATCAAATGATTTCAGCGATATAACATATGAACAATTTCGTTAGATATCATCCATCGTATGCATATAATCAACGGGGTTTGATATTGCGATTATTCATGTTTCCATAGTGGTTGCATTTGTTAAATATATTAGTTTCAATTCAGTGATAATATTTCTCTATGTTCAAATGCTAATTGATCATAAATCCGTCAATGCGAATCAGGTCAGTTAACAGATACTGTGCAATTGTCAAATTATCGATTGCCGACGGAAATAACTGGACTCATTCAAATTAATACATATTAATTACTTTATCGCGTATCATTACTAATTATTAATTGTTTGTGTAATCAAACCAACGCTTAGTCAAGTCTTCCTGTAATTATAATCAAAGATTCTTTTAGTTTTTTTACCTTAAATGAAACGCCTTTTTTTGATTATTTTTAAACAGCTCTTGAAATACATATTCCAAGCTATTTCATAGGTAATAATTAAATATCATAGATGGTTATGCAAAAAATAAGTTTACGAATCCTATTAAAATAACCCAAGAAATCGCAACTACTAGTACACTAAAGTTATATTTTTGACTATCACTGTGGAAATCTATTACAATCTTGAATGCTCTATACCACTAAATCTGGACTAGTCTTTAATATTTTCTAGGCTTTTAAAATGTAAACAATTTTGTTTATTCCTTTGATGTATCTACTTCCTAGTTCCCTACCCATTCTTACTTTTTATTGTTACCAAGGACCTTGATCTTAAAAATCTTCCGGGTGCGAATTCGCACCAGAGCACCTACCACACGTTAACCGGTCAAATTAAATTTTCTTTCATCGAAACTGCATTACATTCATAATAAAACAAAAGTCCCTAATCATTTCTCGCCACCTCCAAGTCCATCCTCCTCGTCGCCATCAACCCACACCAACCTCGCCCATAACGCGTCAATGCCCACCTCGCTCCTTCGCACTCGCACTGGCACACCTATGTAAATCCGTCCAAGCGTAGCCGGAGACGCGCGGCATAAATACACACGCCCCGAGAAAACACAGAGAGCTCCAGTCTCGGTGCACTTGGGCAGGCCGCGAATACGTAAGCGAGGTTTACCCAGCTCCGGCAGCCGACCGAATCTCGAATGAGTTGCAGTGGCAGCGGGTTTGCGGCCAGGGTGAAGGCTGGATTTTTCAGGGCGTGCGCGAGAATCGTTGGTTTGTGTTAGGGGTGTGTTTCTTGCTTGGGAATAGGTGTGGCCCTGGCGAGCATGGATGGTTTTGGTCGTTTGGGGGATAGTGTCAAGCGTGCGTTACAGCTCTAGAAGAAGAGCGTGGCAAGTGAATATTTTTTTGCAACACGTGCACGATTTTTGCGCTTTTTCGCCCTCAAAACAGGGCCTGAAGTGATCGTTTTCCGACCAGCGGGCGTAAAGTAACGACTTTACACTCTCTGATTATTTTAGATGGGTGTATAGTAAGTACTTTACGCCCGCTGCTCGTTTTATGTTACGCCCGCTCGTTCCGCCAATAGAAATGAGAAAAAAAACTGGCCTAAACTTGGTTTGTGAAAATCAATACATGTGTTACAATAAATATAGGGTGTACCAAGGGCGAGAGGGTCTTTTAGACCACGTGTGTTTGCAGTACTCGTCTCCGATATGCTAGCTCGTCTATGACTTGTACTGCAAATTCACACTCGATCAAAATCGCCTACTTCTCGCCCTAGGTACACAATGTACCATTATGGCTTGATTTTTGTGCACAAAATAACTCATGAGAAAGTAAATGCTTTTTATACATTTCCAAAAATTATTAGAATGGATTGGAAACTGTAAGAGAATAATAACAAAAATGTTATTTCTTGAAAAATGTACGTTGCATCCATGGTTTTAGGAAAACAGACTTTTGAGATTTTAGTCGTTCTAGACTTAATATACACGATTACCATCTTCTAGTGCGTTCATTTCTAAGTCGCCGTGCTACCAATATTGAAAATTGGTATAAGACTTTTCTTCGTCGGTGGATTAATCCGATTTTTTAAATTTGTTTAAATTTTTTAACAGATACAAGGTTTAATGGATTTTATGATTGTGTATAACTGATATTCAATTTTTAAAATCTTTGTCTGATATGATTTTCTGTATAGTAAGGAATATATTTCAAATACTAGAAGTATTTCGATGGACTATTTCATTAATTATCTGGTTTTGATTTAGAATGTTGCATGTGCATACCGTATACATTAATCAATCTTTTTGAAACTGAATTTTTTTTTATGTAACAAATAAAAATCAATTATTATTAGTTAACTACTAACTAACTACTACCTATTATAGTTACCTTAAAACAAAACTCTACCGTTCAGTTTCGGAAAGATTGATGAATTTACTAGGTAATTTATCAGGCATTTTACCTCGTATATTAAGTTAAATATATTTTTTTAGAATAAATGTGATTTCTCGGTAAGCATTTGAAAAACTACTGAATATTCTTTATAAAATTCTGATATTTTTTTTACAATTTTCCACAGGCTTTTTGCAAAAACATATTGTTTGTTCACCGTGAAGATTTAATAGAATTGGCGATTTTTTTTAATTTTCTACGAGCTCCTCTATATCTATATCTGTTTCTGATTTTATTTAGATCATTGATTTAAAATTATTAAAATTTAACAGATGGCAGATCCAATATAGTTGATTTTTTAGTAAATTGGTGCATTTTTCAAGTTCTATTTTAGATTCGTTATGAATGATCCATAAAACCTATGTAATTATACTTCCTGTATATTATTTATGCTTTTTCTCTTTCTTGCGAATAGAAAGAACTCACTATTTGAATCTATAAGTCTGACTTTAGATTAGTTATCAACGACCTAATAAAAACAGAAACGCAAAACATCACAAATATGGCATAGAGCATTTCTTACACATAAGAATTATACACGTAATTATTGTACACAATTTAGCATTGGTAAAATTATATATAGATATATTTGACCAATGCTAAATTGTGTACAATAATTACGTGTATAATTCTTATGTGTAAGAAACGCACTATGCCACAAATATTCGACTGGTAAAAAAAATAAGTCATGCAATGAGTTGAATTGTCTGACCAAAGTATGCACGTTCTACTGAATTTTCATGCACCATAAACCAGAACTTTATTTTATGTAAAACATAAATTTTTATTTCTTTGTAATAATTAATCAAATTGACATAATTTGAATAACATCAACGGTAATTACTTCAGTTTTCGTACGTTTGAGTTACTTTACTTTCCTTGCATAAAGTATAAAGTTGTTTAATATGGAACGGTGCGTAATACAGAGCATCCAACCGTCTGCATGATTCATTTTACCAGTTTCAGTTGAAACTTGATACTACGAGTTTCCCTGGCTCCGTTATTACGAATATAAAGTCGGAAGAGCCAAGTTTATAATGACGGATGCAAATTGACGTACTTTCTGTACTTAAAAGGCGCAGTTGGCGTGAAAAGAAACACTGAAAAGTGTATGTAAAATTTCGTCATAAAAAACTAGGATGATAGAACAGGAACAGTGGTACGTTCTGGATATTTTTAATGAAAATATTTATTTTCTAAGCAGTTACGATGTCGAATATTTGCCAAAAATGAAACGATAGTAATTAGTAACTAAATATTTTGAAACCTTGCGATGATTATAACGTTTTTTATTTCTTAATCTGCTTGGTTTCAATTAGCCTGACAATAACTTCATTACAATTTTTTAATATTGAAATAATAATTATTTAATATATTAAAGTACACAAATTTTAAAATCACAAATTTTATAGATTTATATTCACGATATATGTACATAATATTTTAGAGTCATTGTTGCTTTCACTAGTAGATTCATAATCGTGCATATTTGTTATTATTTTTATATTACCTAAATTTTTTTTTATATTCCACTATTATTATTATTATTATTATTTATTCATTAATTTATTCATTTTTATCTTAACCTTTGTAATTAAGCACTAGAGGCATTTTTATGTATTCCAAATTATCATTAACATTTAGGAAGCAATGCGGAACATTAATATAAGATTTTTCCTTCATTAAGTTTTAGTCTGAACATAGTAAAATATAATAAATCTTAACTTACCTTCTTAATTTAATTTTCTATTTTTAGTAAATATATCTCTGAAATATTGTCCTAATAAAAAACAATAACTCGTCACAGAGATATTTTCTCTAGATTCAAAAATAAATGCATAAAAGTGGTTCCCTGTATTTTCCGATAACACGGAGGTTTATCATTAGCATCACGTTAAATAAATAATAACGTTTCAAATTTTTCATATTTAAGAAAATAATTACCAAAAAAACCATTCGACATCATATTGTGCACCGCTTTGAGAATACGAAGCAGTTTTTACAAAATAAAAAAATAACAGTCTGGACATGCCAACCGTTTAATTGTTGGAGTGCAAATAACCTCCAACGACCAACGTGTTCTTATTTAGAACTGCGACCACGCAGGTTTAAAATACTATTTTTATCAGATAGCATTTCTTAGCGATTCTCGACAATTTCACAGTCCCCACAATCGATGCTACCCAGTTTTGCGCGAGTTTCTCAGCAGTTCACAAACTCCCCACCGCGCGATATCCAGTCAAACTTTCGGTAAATCACACCGAACTCGGGCGCAACCGCAGATCTCCAAAAAAGAACCCCCCACCCCGTTCAAAATTCAACCTTCAAATCCGCTATATTTCGCATTTCCCGCGTGAAATTCCAGCCATAATTCTCCCGCAAAATTCGCCCGTATACACACACTCACACACACGTAGAAAGGCGAAGACTTGGGGGTCGCGAAGAAGAAACCTCGTAAAAAATGCTCGCTTCTTGCGCTCGCGATTTACGCTGCAAAGTTTAGTTATGTCCTGGGAAAATGCACTTTGGCCGCCCCCGTGCCAGGGGTTGACAATAAAGTATGGCCGGAGAGCGTTTGAATTTTAAAATACGCGCGCTGAGTTTATAGCAGCTGCGGGGGTAAGAGATACAATGTGGAGAATAGTTAGTTTTGCGAGGGTACAAAATAAGCCCGTAAAGCGTTGGCATCTTTTGTTGGTGAAGATGACTGTTAAACGACTGTTGCTGTAATAGACATTATTTTTTTATTTCATATTTTAGTCAACTATGGGGTAAAAATTAAGTCGTTTTTTTCTCTTTTTTTTAATTAGGCCAACACTAAAATAGATACAGTAGTTTTAAATTCGTGTGGCGTCAAGGTGGTACACATTCGTAACGTCAAGTAACATTGAAATATAAAATATATATGTATTTCGATAATTTGGAGACTTTGAACATATCTAGCTTTGAAGTTTCTTACTTTAAAAGAATAAAAAAATTCGAGCTATCTTTTTAAAATTATTCTCTTTAAAATTATTCCATTGCCCGCCTAATAGCTTACTTTCTAAGCTGAAATAGCACTTAATTAATTAATAATACGTTACTGAGTATACATGAAAAGTAAAATCCTTAATATTTTAATTCAGCGTTTAAGAAAATGAAGTCGAAACCATGATTTACTAACAGCACTACACTTGAAAATTTATTTTTCTATTTTTATGCATTTACCCTAATTATTTTAGCATAAACTATTAGAATATGAAATAAAATATATCATGTAACAATCCAATTTTATATTCAAATGTTTGGATGGAGATACCGATGAACACTGGATGTTCTGATAATCAAAACAACTCAATTTGGGTTGGTTTACAAATGATTCATTTTGGATAAACATAAATTAGGACATATCTATGCTATAAGTTTTAGAAAATAAGCGATTACAATGCTCAGAGTCGAAAATGAATATATCCCATTACATTTAATACAATATTTGCTACATAAAAAGTTAATTAATTTCTGCTTTTGGATTTTAGCAACTTATTTAGTACAAACGTAATTTTTACTCTGGTCATCAGCATAAAGATAAAAGCAGATTTTAAGGTTATAGTATATACATCGACCTTTTAATACTCTATTCGCTGACATTTTCACGTTTCAGTAAAGATGCATTGAATGAGGTAAAATTACCGCTGCATTTGTCGATTACAGCAGTTTGTTACGAAATTCGTGATGTAATAGAGAAATTCGCAAATTTAGGACATTAAGTATATGACGGATTATTACCTACACTAATTGCGGGAAATATACTATTCACGTTAATACAAACGTTTAAACTAAACGTAGCAATAGTACACGTATACTCAAAATTTAATTATCGCATTAGAATTTACTGGATATCAAAAGAATTTCTAAAATGGCACCGCTGCATTTGTCCATTACAGCAGTTTGTTACGAAATTCCTGATGTCGTAGAGAAATTCGCAAATTTAGGACATTAAGTATATGACGGATTATTACCTACACTAATTGCGCATTAGAATTTACTGGATATCAAAAGAATTTCTAAAATGGCACGAAACTTGTGAATTTCAATATATTTTCAGTATCATGTAAACAGTTTTTCTGAAAACGAAGTATGAAATAATATACTGATGCCATCTATGAGCTATGAGTTATATTTATTATATTATTTCACGCTATTCTTTTTATCTTAATCTCATAAAACTCTACGCTTGACAGGCACACAACTTTCTGGTGATTTTTCAACGAATTTTGTAAATTCGCTACTTTCAGCGCAAGTCAGTTTAATACCTCCGCTATGCGTAGTAATTTCACAAAGCTACTTTTTACACTGCAGAGAAGGTTAATGAAAACGCAGAAAGCATAGAATATAAGGAGAGAAAAAACCCGCGAAGCGTAAACTTTGGTTTTAATGAAAATTATATTAAAAGTTGGATAATTGTCGGGGGCCGAAGTTTCTACTTTATTCTGATGGCTTTTCGCGAAAGTCATTAGGAGTTGTTATTAATGCATGGATATTAATGCCGGCCGAGGCGCGCATATTTTGATGCGCGAGCCACGGCCAGTGAAAATTAGCCGTTAAAATATTATACGATTATTCAATTAGAAAGTTGGTGCTTTTAATAAAAGTGATGATGATCGTAAGGCGAGAGCCAAATTGGTTAAGTATGAATTAAAGATATCAGCAAGTTTTATTATACCGAAATGCTGAAATTCGAGAAGCAGCATGAGTTCGGTGAACTTTTTATGAATCATTTCAGTCATAACTTTATCTCTTGAAGTAGGTGCACTGTTGGTATCTTGCGTAAAAGAAATATGCATATAAACTATGTAGAAGGTTTCAAGTCGATAAAACTTCTTACGTATGATTTCGATGAGACTTAATAAAATGATTATTTATGATGTACGAGCCTAATCAAACACGCTAAGGATTCCTAATGCATATTTTATAACATATAATGATTTTAATTAAGTACCTATTCAAACATCATTCCGACAAACGACTATA
The DNA here is from genome assembly GCA_949152435.1 of Gastracanthus pulcherrimus. Taxonomy (NCBI): domain Eukaryota; kingdom Metazoa; phylum Arthropoda; class Insecta; order Hymenoptera; family Pteromalidae; genus Gastracanthus; species Gastracanthus pulcherrimus. The sequence continues at coordinate 5,837,622 of OX424572.1, forward strand.
GTTTAAGGATTCCTTGTTTTAAGTATTCATTTTACATTTTAAAGTAATTTTTTGTTATTTTTCTATCAAAACATAAACTTAGAAAGTCACGAAGTTTAGTAAAATCATTAATGTTCGTTCATCACATAAGGATTCTTTGAAAAGAATTTCTTATTTAATTATGTAAGTAACATAGATCTTATTTTTAGGTTACAGCTTTCTTACAAATCTTTAAAAGTGCCTCTTGCTACGTCCTAATCGATATAACGAACCTACGCTAAAAGGATTAAAACACAAATCTACAAAAATAATCAGCCCACAAAATATTCTAAAAATTCAAACAATGAAAAAAAAGTTATTCTATCAAGTCACCTCACCCAAAGCGTTAAAAATAATCCTCAAATAATTAAAGCGATAAAAACCGAAATAAACCTTTTCGTTTCTAAATCTCTATCCCCGGCTCTCTGTTTCTCTCTCTATCCCTCTAGCGGCGACGTAGCCAACCTCTTCAGGAACGCACAGCAGTGATTCGAAAGCTAAGCCCACGGCTTTGAGGATCGGGAAAAAGGTTTGCCGGCGCCGGCGCCGCGCGAGCCACGAAATTTTCCCGGAAATTGCCGTACTCCCTCGAATACTCCCTGGAAGAAAGAGAAAAGGAGCAGAAAAAAGAAGAACAGAGAGACGGCGCAGTGAAGCGGCGAATTCCGCGTAATCCTCGGGAGCTCGTTTCCGGGAGCGCGATTCGGAATTGTTTTAATACAGCCGCCGCGGCGCGAGATGTAACACAGCGCCGATGGTCGAGAGGGATGAGGGAGGTGAGCGTTTGGCTGTTGGGTATACGGTGAGCGCGAACTGGGAATTTTCAGGTGAGGTATGCGTGTAATTTTGAAACAAAGGTGGAGGATGAAATTCTGAGGATTGCGCATTGTTGTGTTTACTGTGTGGTTGTTCAGGTGGAAAAAGGATGAAGGTAAATTAATACACTGGGAAGAGCGTTTGTTTGCGAAGGAGGGACATTTCTTTGTATTTTGAAATTGATGAGATGTCGTTGATAATTATATGGATTTAAAATTATTAAGGTGATGCTAAACCCTTTTGTTATCGTTAAATACGGGGAACCACTTTTTTTCATTCGATTTTTAATTTTGACAAAATATCTCTATGGAAAGTTGTTGTTTTTTAGTAGAACAATAACGTTTCATAGAGGTATTTACTCAAAATTGAAAATAAAATAAGAAAAGAGATTCCACGTATTTGTCGATGTCTGGTGGCTTCAGCATCACCTTAAGGATATATTACAGTCTGACGATTTTTTTTATCATTTTTTAAAACATAAATAATAAACATTAACGTTTAAGGCTTATTTTTTCTTGATTACCCACTTTCTGTTTTTTCATCCCCTATTGATTATTTGTTTGTCATTTATTTGCTCTCTGGCTACAAAGCCAGTATACAAATACAGAAAAAATGACGATCGGCTACACAGAACAAATTATAAATCCATTCATTCCGAGTATATAGGTACCTGTGTTATTTAAAGTTAGGATAATCTTAAGGAAAATCACTCGTTCCCTACCTCCATACACCTCATTCAATACATTTACACCCTTTCTTATCCCTCTTTACTGCTTCCAATCTCTCTAATACTCCCACCCAAACCTAAGTAATATCTCACCCCTCCGCTTATATTAAAAACAAACCTCTCAAATCCCCCGCTCCATAATCACAAAATTCACCCCGAAGGCAATCCTCGCGTATACACATCGTCCGATTCCTCCTTTTTCCCTCCATTCTCTCTTCTCCTTCCATTCTCTTACACAACAAACGCCTGCCGCTTGCGCGCGGCACAAACTTCATTACGCGGGGCATTAATTGCAATCAATCACCTCGCTCACGCTCAGGCAAAAAAAGAAGGGAGCGAGAGAGAGAGAGAGAGAGAGAGCGTTGGCTGGGGAAATAAGAGCACCGCCGAGATTGGAAGTCATTCGGCGACGGGGGAAAAGCCTTAAAGCCCTCCCCCGCGCGCGTCCTCGGCCTGTCGCCGATATTGGACAGGTGAGCTTTCGCGGCGGATACAAAGTCGCGCTGCGCCGTGGGTAGCGGCGACGGCTAATTACAGAGTTGACGACGTTGGAATTACGGGGAAAAAAAGAGAGAGAGAGGAGAGGAGGTCGACGGGGTAGTTGGGAAACTGGACGATCGTGGTCGTATTGGAGAGTTTGGCGTGGAATTGCCGAGGATGGCGATGCGAAATTTGGATGTGACGCAATAGCGGAGAGTTTTTGTTCGAGTGTTTGTCGAAAAGTAGCAGCACTGACTCTTGCAGTGTTAATGGGCATTGGCATCGAAGCAGAATTACACAGGATTGGTATTTTAGGTAGCTTATTGGTTGAGATGTGGAGATGTGTTTAAATACAAATGTTCCACATCGGCGAAGAAAATGCCTTTATCCAACGAGTAAAAAGAACTAAGGTAAAAGCACCAGTACCTGGACAAATAAAAAATCGGGACCTATAGTAGGACACGGACGAAAAATGACTGTTTTCGTAAAAAATACAGTCATAAATCGTTATAGTAAATTTGTGTACCTATTATCTAGGGTATCAACTATTCAAATAAACATGAATTATTCCAAATCTGGGGCAGAAATTATATTCAACGCTTTTAGTAAAAATGTGTTCTGAGCAGGATCCGAGAGTAACGAAGGGCGCTACTGAATCGTGCAGATTTTACTGAATTTTACTCTACCAGTATCAAAATAATGTTTTTATCAATAGATGACACGCTCACGAATACGACTAAAGTTGTATTTCGTGAAAACAATAATTATTTTCTGTACAGTTAGGTGTCCTAGTTCTGGTCCCATATTTTTGCGAGGGAGCAGTAGTGGGACACTCAAAATATACAAATTATAATTAGATTCAGTGATTATAAACTACTTTAGAGCTTACTAAACAATATATTAAATAACAATCAATAATGTCAACTGGAATGAATTTCGGGAATAGTGGATATTGGAAATCTATAACTTTTGCTTGGTGGGGTGTAACCCTATAACCTCAAAAAGTGGGGTTACAGGTCTCTGTTTATCAATTTTTGTGATTTTTAATTTGCCGATTCTTACCGAACTACAAAAGCATGTAAATCAATTAGTATTATCAAATGAATTGAGAAAAGCAGCTTTTTTCTATTTGTTTGCAGAATGATAATGAATAAAGCTACTTAATAACTGTCCCAGTATTGGTGCCAATTGCCTGTCCCAGTATTGGGTCAACTCGAAACATCGTGTCCTACTACTGCATCCAGGAACTAATTTACTTAAACAACTATTTATTAGCAAAGAAAAAGTTTGAAAAACAATATTTTTTTTTCAATCGATAAGAAATCTCCCTACGCGATAATGCTAAAATATTTTTTTAATTTTGCTATCAGATTTCAGAATTCAAGTCTTTCTAAACGGGTATCCCAAAAGTGTCCCAGTACTGGTGCTTTTACCTTATCAGTCTTCGTTTTAGTATTTTTTGATACGCAGCAACTCTGGCTCTTTATATAGTGAGTACGAGATGTGAGTCGGGTTTTTTTATCAATCAATTAAGAATCGTGCTAGTACCTAGAAATGAAGCCTGGCACCCGTAGCCTCACTGAATACGCCTCATATGACGAGATTGCAACGGTTCTAAGGCGTGCATGCGTGTAATATCAGTCTGATCCTACGGGCGCTTTTCCGCATCACGCGAGAACGAAAGAGGCGCGCGGAGCAATTAGAGGCGGAGCATCGGTCCTGCCGACGGCGTAAAGCCCATGCTACAATATATCACAAACACTTTAGATTTATAAGAATACACTCTAAACCTAAAAGATTAAAAATTGACGCAAAAAAGATTAAACTGTGAAGTTTACTCATTTGCAAAGAATATACTGCTGATTCTCTACTTTATAAAAGTAGAAAATGTTATTGTAACTTTTAAAAGAGTAAAGTAGCGTTTTTCATCTTTATGGAATGAGTAAATACCAAGATTTCTACTTTTTTACATATATCTATGCATACAACCTCCTTAAATCAATTTAATGATTTCTTTGCTTAAGATACTACTTAAATTCATCTTTATTATGGATCAAAGCATTTATAGTTGATTTAATTTTATTTATGTACACTTTGATCCATAATAAAGATGAATTTAAGTCGTATTGTAAAAGTTACAATAACATTTTCTACTTTTATAAGGTAGAGAATCAGCAGTTTATTCTTTGCAAATGAGTAAACTTCTCAGTTTAATCTTGTTTGCGTCAATTTTTAATCCTTTAGGTTTAGAGTGTACACGAATTTAAAAAAAAAGCTAAATAACCTTAATATTAACAGTATATATATATATATATATATATATATATATATATATATATATATATATATATTATATATACGATGTTTTAACATGAAGCATATAAGCAATGTTTATATTTTCTGCTGTATTTCGTCATATAAAACCTATTCAGCGAAATTACAGGAGCTAGGCTTCATTTCTAGGTACTTTTCGATGATTTTTTTAATGCTTCATCAAAAATTGCGACCCCCATCTCATACGCTCTCCTTGTTAGTATATTTAATCGGCTCTGGTGTTGAGAGTTCATAAGCAAAGATGCAAAATGATGCAATTTTATTAGGTTCGATAGTTCATTAGGGAGGTATACCTAAATTGTCGTAATTTTTTTTCAATAAAAGTTTATAATAAAAGTAAGCTAAGTTTATAATAAAAAATTTATAAAAAAATTTGGACATATGCTTTAGCATTTTCCGACAAATAGCATCACTGGCTTTTATAGTATTATGACAGTTAATTAGAGAATAAATAAAACGATGCGGTTCCAGAATTTTTAGTAGTTTATTAAGGAAAATATGCCTATATCTGGACATCGCTTGTTTAAATATTTTCCGATTGGTAACAGCACTGACTAAAATTATTACCATATTTTTTTGGTATTTCTCGATAGGTCGTAGAAACATTAGCTTTCAATATTAAAATTAACGCAGAAATGTTTTAGCTTGCCGAAATAGTTCGTATATAAATTAATTTTCTAAAAATCTAGAATTTTTGGTTGTCATAATTCTGGTGGTGCAAAATATCCAATACAATCCTTGCAAATAAACTTACCGAAAATAATACATTCAAAGTAATATATTAAGTAATTTAATGGGATTGACAGTATATTATGTGTAAAATATATTTTGAAAGCGTGTAATTTTCTTGATTATTATTGCAGCATCATTACTGGTTTTACAGATACGTTTACATTAGACATAATCTAAACTTTGTACTGAATACTGTCTTTGCATGAACTTTTGTGTCAAGATTTGATAGATCATACGCTACTTTCTTCGTGAACTTTTCGAATTCTTGCAATACTCCCATAATTAATGACAGTATCTTACTCACATGTGAGGAAAAAACTTACGGTTTTAGATACTCTATCGCAAGAAATATGCCGTTTTTTTACTTCTTTCTTTTTTCCCATTCTTCGCACAGTGTGTGTACTTTTTACCAATCTGGAAAGTCCCATGTTTTTTTCGATGAATTAATTGTTTTGATTTCACTTTGACACTTAATATCACAAATAATTTTTCTTAACACGTGCGTGAAAAATACCCTTTTCCACGCTGGCAAAACGAACGGAAAACTGGGCATTCCGAGCGTCTTTGCCGGAGCAGCAGAGAATGATTTCCTCCCGCTCCTCAAAATCTTTGAAAATAATATTTATTTGATTTAAAATCCTGTGACAGAATGCACGGTGACTAGCGTTACTACCAGTTTGATCTAGAGGAGGAAGCAGAGAAATACAATGAGTGTTCATGTCTTCTATTGTTTTTATTAAATCTTCTTGTCCTTAATAATTCAATGTACAGGGACTTTAAGTCAATTAGACTGAAGGATCTTTGATCCCTTTTAAGTTCCTGTGATTGGTCATCCATTAGTTGCTCAAACACAGACGTTGATAGCAGATTGGAACCTCTTACTCAGAACCTTATGAAAGTTATTGATGAAATATCGCCCCTGACAGAACTTAGACCAAGGAAGAAGGGGCACTTTCCGTGGGTAGATTCCGATCTAAAAATACTTTATAAGAAACGTGACGGAATACGCAGATGATACACACGGACCAAAGACAACGAGTTATGGCAAGGGTTCCAGTCTCTCTTGGCTGAAGCAGAACATCGCACAGAAGAAGCGCGGAAGACATTTATATACAACAGGATTTTCGAGACCCTGTTTTTCTTCGGATGAGTTAAACACCTACTTTGCAGGTGTCTCCATCTATCAGACTGAACGTGAGACGGATCTGAGCTAAATTTTGTCAACGGCTGGTGATGATGGTTTCACTTTTAGTGCAGTCATATTAATTTTTTTTTAGAAAATCGTGTAAAGAGGATATGTTACAATTGAATCTTATAAAGAAAAGTGTCCTTAACATAGGAAAAATAAAAACAACTCGAGAGAAGTTCCGGAACATTGTTTAAATAATGAAAATATTCACGAAAACAGTTTTTTGGCTCTAGAGAGAAATGTGTTGGTACTAAAAAAAATAAAAAATAGGTGCTTATAGGCATTAAAAATACCTATCAAATGAGCCCCCGGAAGTTAAATTTTATTAATTTGTTTACTTATAAAAAATCATATTTTCGTGAAGTTACTTTCTCGGATGTACCCCTAGCTGTGGCTCATTTCACGTCACAGGTGAAGAGCGAGGATGGTATACTTCAAAGCGTTATGGCGAAGGCAACATCCGGTGTCAGACTGTATCACTGAAAATTGCCAGAAAACTTTCTCCATAATTTCCACTCAAAAATTCCCTCTGTGTAAAATTAAGACGTCACCTGTCACCATCACCTCTCAGTAAAACCTGTCCACCCACATAATCAAACTCCATAAACTCCACTCGTATCGCTTACAAAATTTCTCACCTTACACTTCCCACTAACATCACAACTCTCCATATCTCTCTTTCTCTCTCTCAACTATACACACCTCTTCCGCACTCTATCCGCCCAGCTAACACAGAAACTTCCTCTCTCTCTCTCCCAGTTATTCCACCTCCCAGAATTGAATTCAACTCTCGCTCGCTCTCCTTTTTTCACCGGCAAAGTAATCCCACGTAGCACCGCTGCTCGCTGCACTGCACTGCACTATATAGCGGCGCTGCACCGTCGTCCTTATTACGGCTCTCCGCATGCGTCATCGTGTACAGCGGCAGCCCCTCCGAATTTTCATCCGCCGAGTTTCGAGCTGCTGCCGCCGCCGCCGCGGTGTGTTTGCACAGGCAAACCCGCCAGACAGAGAGGGAAAGATAAGCTGCCGCTGCTAGCTGCTGCTCGGAAATGTAGATTCGTTGAAGGGGGAGGGCGTAACGTTTGCGCGTCTGCAGGCGTGTTTGAAATAAGAATGTTTGTCGGTTGAGGCGAGAGTGAGAGAGAGACGTGGTGATTTTTTGGGCTTGTTTCTTGTTGATTTGCCGGGAATTAACATTTCGAGGTTGCGCTGCGACGAGCGAGCGGTAGTCGGGACGGAGAGAGGGAGTTGGCTTAAGACTGCGGTTAGATCAACACGTGCTCTCGCACTGATTCGATTTGCGATTCGGGACAAACTCGGCGGTTTGTCGAAACCCCGGGCTTTCCCCCCACGACTTTTTGGATGCGTTTAATTGGCTTTTCGGTTGAATCAGGAGGGATTGCGCGGCGGTGAGATTTTTTGGGAAATTTTAATTTGATAGGTGGGTGGTTCAATCTGTCCAATGAAGAATTTTGATAAATTAAAGTTTTCTTGGGTAGCTGATTAAAAAACTGCAATACAAATTATGAAATTTAAAATGACGTATCTAGGGTCTACACGAGAAAAGAAACAGGAATAAATATAAAGAACAAGGATCGATAATAAAGAAACATGCTTTCTATATGTTTGATTTAATATACAAGTACCAGATGGCGCATACAGAATCATAAAGAAATAAGTATATTTTTAGAAGTTTGGCAAACTGTCACAAATATTTTCACATTAGTGACATAGAAAAATAATATTTGATGAATTACTGTATTAATATTTGAGTGTACTATTTACTAGTTGCATAGCTTAAGGGGGTGTTAAAGTCAATTATCCTCCTTACCTTGCCAATCGGAGAATTTTAAAATATTGGCTAGAATGAAAAGAATAAATTGAATTACGAAAAACTAAGAGGTCAATGCCCTTCGTATTGTAATTATCTACCACGTACTGTACAAACTCTTAGTAAAAATTTTGCGGTTTACATCAATGGCATTAGAACAAAATTTCACGATAAAATAGAGATCTACAAAAGGTTATACGAAATTTCGTTCCAATGCCATTTATAGATCCAATGATATTATTACCTGAAACTTGGCAGAGTGGTAGAATATTACAAAAGGAAGAGCAATGATGTCTTGGCTTTTCATAATTCGGTTTATTTATTAATTGTAATCGAATTGTTCATACCTCGGTCAAAGATTTGCGGATAGAAATTCCGGCGAGAAATTTGAATGGTTTGACACCCTCTTAAATCAGGTAAACAAATACGTGATTTACACACAACTTCAAAGTTTGTTATAATCGTTTACTAAATTTCTAAAATGAACTTATGGATCTGAATGCTTCATAATATACACAAACGCCTGTTCCTTATACTTATTTCTTATTCTTCTTACTTGATCTCGTGTCTTCCTTTGTGTTTACCAAATACAAGTACCAAACAGATAAACCCTTCTTTCATATTGTTGTTTCTTGTATACCAGTTTCTAGATAGAACCTGAAACTCACTAGAATTTTCTGATTTCATCGGGTGGCAGATGAATCCAAACATATATGTGTAAAAGCATGGGAGGTGCCCGGTTTTACCTCTCACCCAACGATTTATAAGCACATAGTGACTTTTGGTGAAGCATCTTAACATTGTAAATTACTGGCGGTTTAATAAAGGCGCGAAAATGGCAGGTATTTAAATTTAAAAAATCTAAACAATTATATTTAAAACTATTGTTAATAAATTAATTAATTTTTTAAAATAAACTTGATCCATTATGCTTTTATCTATTTATACATTGCGTGTGATAATCTTTGATACAATTTATTTTCCGATGAACACCAGCTTTCTTACCAATAAAACTAAGATACAAACGTATAAAAACGAAAGAAAACGCATATCTCTCTCTCAAAAACCAGCAGATCTATTGCATTCCTTTTATCGTGCTAACTAACACAGACCTCCACCCAGCAACTCGGTCAAAATAATCACTCCCAGCTGAACTTAAACACGAGCCACGTATTTCACACTATCATCAGACCGCCCCAAGAAGTAAATCGCTCTTCGCCCTTAACTCCACAAGCGACCAGCCAAAAAAGAATCCACGAGAGAAGCCACCAGCGCCGGTTTCATAACGGAACCACAGCGGCGGACCACACGGACTGTGATAAAGCGACGAGGCGTCTAATTTACGGCGCCACGGCGAAATATTGCGCGAGCGCGCGGCCAGATTAGCCCGTGTACCGTCTGGCCTCGGGTTTGTTTGCTTCGTCTTAATGTGTGCGCGAGGTGCGATATGAACTGAGGCCGCGCTCGCGGGAAGTCCGTAAGTGTAATAATTTTTTTGGGGAGGGGAGAGGGACGGTGCGATAGGAGGAGAGGATGAATCGTGCTGGACATTCGAGAAAAAGAAGGTTTGTTGGAATTGCGGGGGATTGGGTGAGATTGGTGTTGAAGAGCGTGACGTTGGTAAATTAATTCACGGAACACTTGGGTTTACAAGTTAATTTAATAAAGTTAGGAATGCAGGTATTTCATTAATTTTAGTGAATTTGGGGTTTGGTCAATGGAATACGCGCGGAATTCGGAGTAGATGGAAAACTGGAGTTTCTTCATTGCGAATTTCTCATTACTGACGGTTCGCAAAATACGCTCGACAAAGGCATTCTTAACGAAGTTAACATGTTGTGTGTCCGTTTGTTCTTAATCAAATTATAAATTACAGATGAAATAACAAATGACTCTTGCTTGCACATTAACCCTCGCTTTACCAAGTAGGGTGAGTCAACCACCTCAAAGAATTTTGTTTTATAAATCCGACGATTCTACTTTTATCGGCGTAAAAATGTATAGGTATAAAGGTGTTTCTGAGGTAGCTGCAGATTACGAATTCAAAGTCTAAATTTTGAATATAGCGACATTAAGTACTGTAGACTGGCCATGTTAGGTCCGCCATTTTGAATTATGCAATTTAAATCACTAATTTATAATCCGTAACCTCAAAAACCCCTTTATAGAATTTTTTAGATAAAAAATCAAATGTACTAAGTGTCCGACGTTTAAGGATATTTAGTTCAAGCAGGTCATATTAAATCTGCCATTTTGAAGTTCGTAATTTGGACTGAAGATTCGTAATCAGTGCTTTTAAAATCCCCTGTAAATAAATTTTTTTAAAGCGCGGGTTAAGGTAGTATATCGGATTATATCAACTATCGTGATCAAATCAGCCACTGTTTGCATGAATTTTATATTTTACCTATTCGGCATGTATAATTTATTTGTTGGGATTTATATTTCCAAGAATAATAATAAATAAAGATAAGCATTTAAAATCTATACTAAACAAAAAAAGCCTTCACGTAAGCTTAATTTTTCCAGATTTTGTTGAGTTTATTTTTAAAATCATGATGTTCTGAAGATTTCCTAAACGTGAATCTTGATGCGAAAATTTTCATTCGTAAGTAATAAATGATTCCTATATACCTCTTAAAATACAAAAATTTTGACAGTGTAGATAATCAAATCAGCAACAAAAATAATAACTTTACAGTAATGTAAAAACATAACCGTATGATTAATTTTATAAAACAATTCTAAATTGACTTAAATTTAAATTTGTTATATAAAACATTGGTCAACGTCATCAAAAGGTCTAACATACAATAAATAAAAAAACCTGCAATATTTACATTGTTCTTTCAACACTTCGAATCTCAACTCGATTATTCCCCACAAAAAAAACTCTACACGCGGACCAAAGTCTACATTCCACTCGATTTCTCAATGCCAACCAGAGCAATCCGAATTATCGCAAAAACGCGATAATAAAAGGAATATCGATCGGTTCGATTCAAACATCAAACCCGCAACCAGATGAGAAAACTCTCTCTCTCTCTCTCTCCTTCCTTCGCCACCTCACGGCGAAAACCGATGCGCGATTATCGCCTTTTTTCGTTCTCTCGCCCGCGCGACCGCAAATTATCCACAAAGGAAATGCAATTTCCGCGGGTCCGGACTATCGTGCGACCGATGATTGAATTTCGCGTGCGCGCGCGCGCCCCGGAACCTCATTATTCGATTGATCAGCGCGAGCCGGCTTTTTTTCCTTCGACCGATGAATCGCTTTATTCATAGATTAAGAGAATTCTGGCCGCAGAGTAATATCTAAAAGATTCAGAGTCATTGTATTTTATGTATCAATAATTACTTCATATTGACTAATTAATCATAATGAAACATCAATTACTTATGATTATTTTATATATACGAGTATCATACGAATCATATGTGAGACAAATTTTTGACTATTTTAATTAATTTCATAAACCCGTAACTTGTTTACATTGTACTCTATCTGTTTATTTTCGATAAAAAAGAATTCTAAACAATAAACCTCAATGCTATGTCTCATAAAGTAAATAAATTACTAAAATAGTGTAAAATAACCATTATAACCTCCAAAGTGTAGAAAATGATGCACCGATGAATTAATCTGAAATTTCGTATGCATGATTATTAACTTACAATTACAGTTTTAATACAATATATTTTATACTCAAGAATCTCTTATAAATGTTAATGTTTAAGATTAAATTCAATATCGAATGAGTTGAATTATCTCGAGGACAAATTAACGAATCAACCTGAAATTCTTCATATTGAAAATGTATCTCTGGAAACTTGAAACTTATTCTGATCATTGCGACTGCTGGAAAAAATCCATTCTCCATAAAAACGCGTATTGTACTCTCGCAAAAGCAAGTTTACAAATTCACCTGACGTTCCAACAATCTCTTTACATCGCTCATAGAAATTGCAAGCCGATTCCAATCATTTTGACGCACGTACAGAACTCCCCCAAATTGCAAATTTATTCTCCGATGAATGCGACTGGAATCCTTGTTATTTATTTATAATGACTGTTGTGAACACGGCAAAAGAACACAATAACTAGGAATAAAAGGACTGCGCAAGTACAACGCTGCATTGTGCGGCGATTCCGCGATGCTCTCCCCGACAATGCTTTGTGCTTTTAGTTAATCCTTTTAGCGGTTCGGCCGTCCATTATAAAACGCACTTGTGGCGCAGGTTACACCCGGGGCTCCTAGTGGACTCCGAAATTCGGCAATTTCCGGATCGCTGATTACGGGATAATTCATCGTAATTCGATCGTCGTCCCTGTGTAAACGCGGGGCTCTCGTATTGATTTTTGATAGAGCGCTCGCGAGCTCGTCATCGACACGCGTACGTTGAGTTAAATTATTTCAATATGTTCAAATATTCGAGTGTAGTGGAGATATTGGCTTGTACTCGTTTTATTGTCGGGTATCAAGAGCTTCGCTCGTAAATTAACTGATTTACTTACGTATTTTAATTTATTATGCTGGAGCTTTTGATTTAAAAGGCTTGCATAGGATTAATCATACAAAGGGTGTAATAAAGTGGAAGAGAATTATTTAAATTGATATTCGACTGTATTTACGGTGAGCCTGCAATTTAACATTAAATTGTATTAATTTAAAAAGTGCTCTGATTCTATAGCTGGATATCCGAGTTTTAGTATTACTTGTTCGAGCATTTATTGCAGATAGAGAAAATATATAGGGTGAAAATAGTCGAATCAATATTCAGAATATTACTGAATATTGAGAAAAATAAGGATTTCAATAATCCACTTAGTGAAATAATATATTTCAATCAAAACAAAATCCAGGATTTTTGCATTGAAAGGTAAAAATTGCAAAAATTATAAGCTCCATCGATGTTTTGCTGAAAAATAAAAAAAAATTGTATTGAAATACTTAATACATTTTCCACAGTAAAATGATTGATTTTTGATTTAAATATGAATTTTTCATTTACATACTTGATTTTCCCGGTATTATGTATTCAAACTTCAAAATGTTCCGTGCGGTATTGATGAAATTTGGAGAGTGCTTTTATAATAAAAGGAAAATTTATTGAGTAACTTCGTGATTTAGATTTATAAGTATATAAACTAAATATACGTCATTAAAATAGTTTGCTATTTTCAGGCAACAAATTCATGATACCTAAAAAAATGTCTTATTTTCTACTTTTTACGTGGAGATCACCCTTTAAGGTAATTATTTCGCCAATTATAAGAGTCAAAACAAAACAGATAAATATAAATCTCAATATACATAAATTTCTTTTCATTTATCTCTATACGTGTAAAGTATGAATAATAGTTGAATTCGACGCCATCCTGTATTGAAGAAAGACTCGGAACAAATAAACTTTGGGTTAGTATATTTCAACATCTACATGGTACAACAATCTTTTGCACGAATATTCGTTGTTACGAATATTCGAGATGAATGAATTTTACGATAAACACAAATTTTTGTCGTTTGAATTTTTTACAGTGAAAAAGCAAGATAGTTTATTTATATTTTATGTAATGAAATTCTTTAAATTGTGTTTTATAAAGTCCAATCAAAATTTTTTTGTTTTGAAGTTGTTTGCCGAATTCTGAAATAATCTTAAGCCAAATGTAAACACATTTGTATGATTTTTAACGAAGATAACGACATTTCGTATTTGGAAATTAATCGTAAAGAGTTACAATTTGTATTATTTACACGATAACAGATACAAAAAATGTAATTTTCTTATTATTAGTAAAATAATAAGAATTTGCTAACAAACTAATTTCCATATTTTTAGATTGTATTTTTGTTCATCCAACTAATTATGTTTCTTTTTAATCATGTTTTTGGTACAATTTGATGTCTAAAGATAATTCGATAGCTGATTAAAATATTTTATTGCTACGATCTCGCTGCTTTTATGATTAGCTGTTTTATCAACGTTTGGCAGATTTATGCTCTTATTTCTTATTGTATATTGCATTATTATACCCCCACAATTTCTGTCGTAACTCCTTGACATCAATTAATTATATACATTCTAACAAATCATATCATCAATAACTTTATAAATAACAATTGTGGAATTCAACACTCTAATAAATTATCCTCGATTCTAAAACCATTCACCAATTTAGCCGTCAAACTCCGTACCTGAAATTGTCCGATAAATTTACAAAAATCCCGAAAACTCAAAATATCCGCTACGATCATCCATTCATTCCAGACCTCGACCATCGCCTCAAAACACACCGTGCGAATCAAGCGCCACCGAGTTCGCGCATAATTATCTCCTCCCGAAACACGGCTAAAAACAAGTCTCCTATATAGTCATTATTCACGCAACAGTTGTCAACGGGCGGCGCGGGCGCTCTCAAAGAGGCCACGGCACTAAAAGCCGAAAATGAAGCAGCCAGCGGCAGTCGACCAACAGCATGGTGGAGGGATAGATAGATAGATAGATATACTATTTATTCATCAATGACGAAATTCTTACAATTGCATGTACATGTATCGATAAAATAATTAAAATATCAGTCAGTTTATACATTCGTTATCTCACATTTAACATTCATTATTGCGTTTCTTATATAAAAAATAACATTATTCGCTTTAACAGTTCGTCAATTTATAAAATCTAAAAATAATGAACTAGTCATTGTCAAATGGTACATCACAGAATACGAGTCGTCAATACATAATAAAATAAATATAATAAAGATAACAAAATACAATAAAAATATAAGGAATATATATACACACTTCTCCAAAATTGCACGTAGATCTATCGCGTCAAAAAATAAAAATACATTCATTCAAATGACATTCTTACAATTCACGCTAATAAATACATTCATACTTAACACTTAACACTTAAAATAAATTAAATAAATAAATACCCTGGTAGAAAATTATCTAGTTTTATCGAGGCCCTCGATTATTTCCTTGGCAAACTAGATAGATCTACATAGTTCTAGATTAATTTTCTACCAGGGTAAATTAAGTAAATAAATAAATTAAATAAATAACTAAATCAAATGAATAAATAAGTTAGATAAATAAATAAATTAAATAAATAATTAAATTAAATAAATAAATTAAATAAATAAATAATTTAGATAAATAAATAACCTAAATAAATACTTAAAATTGATTAGGACTACACAGAAATGAACGAAAACAATTTATTTATCAGTATTCGAAAAGTTCACTTCTGTGTATTCCCGTCACCGTGTAATTGTTTAAGGTGCCTGCCTAACGCCGTTTTAAATTTACAAAAAGATGGCAGGCACCTCACACTGCTTGGGAGCGAGTTCCAGAGGTGCGCACCTTGAACTCTAAACGAGAAAAGGCCCTTATCGGTGCGCGACCCCGGAACCGAGAGCTCCTTCGTACCACCCCTACCTGAAGGGAGCAAGAGAGAGAGAGAGTGTGCATTAAAGCAATAACCCGGCCATTGGGGCCGATGAATTATTCGCGCGGCTGCTGGAACGATGCGCGCCTTACGAGATTAATGGCTAAATAATTGATGGAGAGAGAGGGGGGAGGTTTTTGCGAACGCGGGCTGAAAAATGAGGGATGGTTGGGTGGGAGGTGGGAGGTAGGGATTTTGGTGTGAATGGTAAGATGGGTGTGGTGTAATTTGAAAGTGTGATGTAGGATGTCGTTCACCGTGATTTTTATAGCCTTCCGAGTTAATTTTTTTTATTACCTTTATTTTTTTTAGTACATGGTTAAGAAGTTAACGTATTTAAGTATGGAAAAATATGTAGCTTAGAAAAGAAACGTTTGTTCATTTGTGTGACCCATATACACCGAGACCTTTAATAGAGTCTCCTTAAACTTTGATCATTAAATAATATTGATCTCAATTACAAGCTGGGAATCTAGACAAAAATAGATAATTTCCTACCCGGGATCTTACTTACGTAAATAAATACTGCGTAGTACTTAAAAATAGAGGAAAATATTTTCAATCCATTAGGCTTTTAAAAATGTAATTGACTTTGATAGATAAAGCAAGGGTATTATATATAAAAGATGTAAGTGAATATGCAAAATCCTAATTTGATTAGACACATTTGGAGTTTGTTAATTTTTCAAACACACAGAGAGAATTTTCTGATAAAAATTACCGTGAAAATCATTGTAAACGTGGGATATTCTGTCTTCAGGGGGGAAATTACCCTACTGAACGTTAAAAATTAACGTTATTCATTATAAATTTTACCAATCAGCACGGTAAATTTTACCGTTCAGTAGGGTATTTTTTCCCATGAAGTCAGAATATCCCACGTTTACAATGATTTTTACGGTAATTTTTATCAGGAAATTCTCTCCGTGCACATTTATTATTTATATTTAAAGTTAAAACAAACTAAGAAAATATAATATAATCCAATTCATTTTTAACCGTTTTATATATAAATTATGTAAAATAATAATAATTTTGATATTGTATTTTTAATAAATAGTTCTCATAATAATAACCGTCGTAATCCTAACAGCTAATAAACAACAATTTTTCGATTATTTTTGTTACTAATTTAGTATGAATTGACGGAAAGAAAAGAGAAACTGTTTATCTTTTTAAAATGAAAGATTTGTAATACTTTTAAAATATATTTCAAGAGAAATATATCAACCCATTACGCAATCACGTCAACATTAATTAAAAGATTTAAATTAACAATGTTTGCTGCAAATTTCCATCATACTCAAGTGTAGGTTAATATTTAATTCAGTCAGCTCAAATATCGAATCTACTACAGCATTTATATAAATTCTTATCAATGACACTATAAAAACTGTTATTATTCCTCACTTTTTTAACTTAATTTAATTCGTCTGTATTAATTGCAAAAATAATTATGTCTAGAAACATTTCCAGTGGGTTTGAAATCGATTCACCAGTAATTGCTCTCGAAATTACGCGATAAACGAACGACAGTAATAAAACTTTTATTCTTCTGCTTTGAGCTATTACGGACCATCAAAATACGATAATTAGTTCTTCCACCTCCCGAAGTAGGTATATTATGCATCCAGCTTAAAAGGTCAAACTTCAGTTATCCTCCTTAAGTTCACGAAGTTACACAAACTGCAAACTCTCCCCCAGAAATTATTTGCCATTCGCCAAATATAAACCGGGCAACGTCACATAATCGCAACGATCAGCGAGAACTTAATGCAATTTCGGCATTGCGAAACTGTTATAACGCTCGCGCGCATTTTTAACACTCCCCTAATGCGCGTGCATTCGGATTCATTGTGTCGCGCTTCATGCACTCCGGCGGCGAGTCGCGCACCCAAAGTTATTTGCATAAATATCGAAAAGTGATAAATGCCGTGATTTTATGCTCGCGCGCGCCTTTACGCATTACGCTTTAATTGAAAACGATAAATTCGCGTGTTGCGCGATTCGCGTTTCCTTCGCTGTCCACTCTCTTTTTTTCCCCCCTGCGATTCTTAATTAAAAGGGCTTTGTAAATCATAAAGCAGATGTTTCTTCGGAAATTATAGCCGCCGCCGGCGCGAAATTAGAACAATCGAATGATAAAGGGCGTTTTATACTGTGCGCGAATCGACGGCGGGGTGGGAAAATTCGGATTTATACGAAAGTTTGAATTAAAGCGTTTACGACTTTGACGTAATTTTCGAAGTATCGACAGGTTAACGAGAGGGGGGTGTTTGACCTATTTTTGTTTTTATAGGCGTTTTTCTTTGCTTTTGAGTTTGGATAACCGTACGAAACAAATTTCATCGCAAAACACGTAAAATTTATCGAACTTTAATAGGTCATATTTTTTGTTAAACGTCAAAAGTTGTGAAAAAAGGCGTTGACAATCAAAATGTCTTACTTTTATGGTCTGTACGAGTAGTGAGAAATTTTTAATTGTTGAAAACCACTAGCTAGTAGTATTTTTGCAAGTTTTGTGCTTCAGCCGCGTCATTTTCGGGCGCGCAGCAGCTCCAAATGTGCGGAGAGCCGCGGTCTTGCATGTGTGTCAACGCTATAGCGCTAAAAAAGGGAACGAAGTTGCGCTAATTAGGAAATTGATGAATTCTAACCTCATAAAACTACGTTATCTTGTTATTTACCATTTTTAAGTATATATTAATGATTTTGTTATATTTATTTATGTTTGAAATATCATGATTTATATTTGAAAAGTCAAAATGAAATAATATAAGTAATTATTGTAAAAACATAGTGCTCAAAATGGTAAATAATAGGTTATAATTTATTCTTTAATTTTACATGCTATACTGTAACTATAAAAAGTATTATTTTCGTCACAAGTTATTATTATATTCTGCTTATATTATGTTAGGTTATTATTTTATATTCTGTTTTCGAAGTTGCCGAATCGAAAAACAGAATTTTAAAAATATATTTGTATATATGTATCTATATCTTTAACTATAAAAAGGTGAAATAAAATCACGTTTCTGCTGACGTGGTATATAGGCATAACTTTTTATTTTATCAATTAAATTTGTGTTACAAAATACATTGATTTTGAACTGTTTTACCTTCTTACTGTTACTAGATACAGCTCGTAGTTTCGTTTAAAATATACAATGTTAAAAAATATTAACCACACAACTTTTAATCTACTAAAATTGACAAGTTTTGCGTTGTTAAAATTAATATTAAATGTTATCACAATCCGAGAAATGATGCAATAGAGACATAACGTATAAGGTATATGAAATTTTCAAAAGTTTACAAAATAGGAGTAAATGTTAATTTAATATAATATGCTGTTAGATAAAAGTTTGTTGAGGGGATACAGTACCGAAAATTGATCTTATAAATATTTATATTTTTATTTTTATTTTTCAACATACAAATGATATTGCTAAACCTATGCGAGAAGTTATTTTCTTTTTACATTATTCTTGTTTGTTTGTTTTGCCAATGTCTTTTACAGTATCGAAGTTAAAAAAATGTACATGCTTATAAGATCAATCTTTTCATTACAATTAGGTTAAGAAGCAATTTTAACTAATTGCATATTTGGTTAGATCGTAGCATATTACCTGTTTAAACCATTGGAATTCCATCAATATCTTAAAAAGCAATTTTAAAGTCGTGGCAATGATGATCGTGACGTCATAAAGAAACTTTAAAACGCAACATTTTCAAATACAGTTCAATTGAAACCATTCAAAATGCATTCCTATTCACCGTAAAATGTCCACTAATCAAATCTAAGCCTACGAAAAACAAATTTCTTTGTACCCAAAAGTTCCCCTCGTTTCGCTCATTCCGTGCTCGCATCGGGCCCCCTTAAAATATCGGAAAGTTATTTATTCGGAAAGCCAAAATATCGGAATATTTAAAAAATCGGAAAGTTGAAAAATAGGATTTAGAAAAATTCGGAAAATATTTTTACCGAGAGTTAAAAATTCGGAAAATTAAAAATTGGATTACTAAAATAACGGAAATTAGATATTCGGAATATTAAATGGAGTGGCACGCCGTACTGAAAGTATGCATTCTGTACGGAATCTAACATTAAAACAGCATATTCTTATTGGCGCCATAAGGCCCATGTAAAAATAAATGAAGTGTCTAGATTTGTAATCATTTTACATTTGTTAGATATGAGAAAACATAGTTTTCTTCGAATTATTTTTCCACTTTTCGATATGTCCAACATTTAATTTTCCGAATTTTTAACTCTCAGTAAAAATATTTTCCGAATTTTACTAAATCCTATTTTTCAACTTTCCGATTTTTTAAATATTCCGATATTTTGGCTTTCCGAATAAATAACTTTCCGATATTTTAGGGGGCCCCTCGCATCCTGTCCGCGAAGCACATCCTATCTCGCGAGCGACAAAAAAGTAAATCGCGAACCCCCCCACCAACAAAAACCACCCCAAGCAAAAACACAGCCACACAGGGGGGGAGACGATAGATATACACGCGAGAGACTGCTAGAGACGCAGATAACACCAGCGAGACACTGCCAATGGCACGCTATACGAGATAGCACCTATACAACAATCTCTCTCTCTCTCTTGCCACCCCCCGAGCGGCGCGACGTTCGCTCCTCCCGTGATGCGAAACGCGTTCCGATCCCCGCCGCGCGGCCACATCTGCTGTACGCTCCGATCGCTTACCTTTGCGCGACGCGGGAACACTATGTCTGTCTATCTATCTCTCTCTGACGTGTGTGCACACGCGCTGTGTCACATTCGGATTCACTGACTTTCGACGTGTCTGTCTGGCGCGCGCGCACGAGAGCAGGTATACGGGGTGATACAGGCCAGGTTCACGGGTGAAAATGGATTATGTATATTATGCATTGTGATTGTGTAGATAAATAATGTACAGTTATATACCGTCATGGACCCAGTTTCTGATCAGCTAAGAGCAATTCCTGATCAACTATGTTTTCCATAAAAGCCAATTACAATTAAACTTTTTAGACTTTGAACAGGAACATCTAAATAGTAGATAGTTATATCTGCAATCATCAAAAAAGTCTTTGCAGCAACAAGCTTAAAGTAATATTTTATGTAAGATAATGATCAGGAATTGGGTCCTGATCAGGAACTGGGTCCGTAACGGTATAATTATATAGAAGTAACTAAACTATAGTGAACTTTTTAGTTATACAAAAGGATATCGTAAGTAGCACATCCTTTTTTACTATGCATTACGACATTCTTTAGTTACAGTTACTAGAAACATTTAGTTGTACCCTTTTGCATTCAAAATTCTAAAACATTTTTAGTAATTGATACTATAAATTTGTCTTGGTACAAGATACTTTTGTGTAAATTACCGATAATAATGTTATGCATGCCCGAATTTTGGAGATATTAATTTAACTTTATGATTAGTAAGTAAAAATAGGACAAAGTTTCGCCAATCCAAAGAACGACCAGGTTAATTTTACTTTTGCTGGTTTGAAATTCCTCCTGTAAGTTTAAAGTTTTAAATAAATCTTGGTGAAAATTGGATAAAGCCTAGAAAATTTATTACGCAGTTGTAAAGATCCATAATGTTATGGCACTATAAGAATAGCATGTATATTTTATATTATGTACTTTTAGAACTACTTCAAAGTATCACAACTTTTGCTCTAGGCTCCAGCTCATCTTCTAAAAGCTATGATACATTAAACTGAAGTACTTCTAAAAACCTATAATGTAAAATATACATGTTATTCTTATGGCAACATAACATTATAGTTTTTACAGCTTCTTAATAAAGTGTCAATATTTCTATTAAAGACTTTCTTACTTTCTATCTAAGACTTTGCTACCAAAATTAATTGCTAAAAGTAATCTACAATTAATTAGCAACAAACCAAAACATTCTTTAACTTTTTCTTTACTTTAATAACTTTTTTTTACCCTCTTAACTTTAACTTTATATCAGGGACACATTTTTCTGATAAACTGATTTTCGCCATATTAGGGTAAATATAGGTTTTTAAGAACGCTGATTACGACTCCGAAGCTAGAATTAAGCAATACGATTATAAAATTTAAGAATTCATAATGACACTTGACGACCATTTTTTACCAAAATATGATAGTTGCTTGATTTCTTCAAAAAATAAGTACATAAAACTTTTCAATGTCGCTGATTAAAATTCAGGGGTCAGAACAGGATAACTCAAAATGATGTATTCAATATCTAATATATTTTTGTATTTTAATTTAAAATGCAGGACAGAGTATAATTGACTCTCTTTTTTTAAAGGTATAAAAGTTTTATACCTTCCTGATCTCATATTTTGATGATAGAAATATCGACTTTGAATAGTAAAATTGGCTAACGAGGTTCTAATCTTGAGGTACAACTAAGAACGTTAATTTTTATTGGACACTGAGAAAAAAATTTATTATATCATCTAAATATTTAATCATAATGTTGCAATGAAATATTTAATAGATTCAATAAATGTTTATTAGATACAATACTATATTTATTGATTCAATTAAATATTTAATAAAATTTCCGATACAAAATAATTTTATTTAATATACTAGCATTATCAAAGGTTTAGGTGTCTCTCGAGATTAGGACCTCGTTACGCTATAAGCGGTTATCCTTGACATGATTATTAAAAGTACTTGCACTGTAAATTATCATTTTAGTTTAAAATCTACATTGTTTCTAGGTTATTTAACAACAAAAATAAAAATATTTGGTAGAGCCGTTTCTGTAAAATACAACTTTCTTTTCTTTATTAATCATGTTAAGTGGAAGCCGTATCTACTGTCCTAGTCTAATCACATATTTGCTAATTACTCAAATAATAGTTTGTTAATTGAAAAACTAAGAGTCGTCCCCAATACTTCTTAAAATAAGGAATATTTTAAGACCTAAAAGAGTACATAACATTATTTACTTTCGGAGAATAGATCGAAACGGAAAACCTAACCTCAATTTTCGCGTTTCGAAGTATTCTCGAACAGGAAATAATGTTAAATATTTTTGTAGTTCTCAAAGTATTCCTTATTTTATGAAGAATTATGGACGTCTCTTAGTTTTTCAATTAACAAACTACTATTTGAATAAATAGCAAAAATGTAATTAGACAAGGACAATAGATCATCCAGCTACCAAAAAACACATATCTCCACGCCGCATCAAACTCCCCTATTCAGAGCTAAAATCACTCTCCCACACTTAACCCACTCTCACCAACCAAAAACTCCATTCGTCCAACTCAACGCAGAACCTTCCATATACCCATCACTTCTACGCATACCCCCCACTCACACCACCACACGCGATCTCCCATTTCGATTCGCGCGGCTCAGTTACCGGCTCCTGCCCACAATAGCGCACAGCATCCCCAGCCCTGCAGAGAGACGCGTTGACTTACCTGAGCTGATCGTACATTCTGCATTAACATCCCCCCCCCCCCATCCGCACGGTTATCGCCACCGCAGTAGTATAACGCTCAAGTTCCAGACCCGCGCGCGCGAGAGAGAGAGAGCTAACAGCCGAATATGAATTTCCAAATGCGAGAGCTGCCGCCGCAGCGCCGTTATACGATCGAGCGTAAGTGCACGCGAATATACGTGAGTGCGTGGGTGTACGTGGAATGTATATTAATTCGTACGCGAGGGAGCTGGGGGGGGGGTTTAATGGAAATGGGCGGTTATTAGTTCGAGGGAGGAGGTGGCTTTTTGTGAAGGGAATGGGTGCTTCTTTTTGGGAGTGTGGAACATGAGTTTTACGCGGGTAGGAGTGTAGGGGAGAACGGGGTATTGCCGGTCACCTAAGCAAACGTGCTTGTTATTTCCACTTTCAAATTGTTTTTTATTAACTTTAAATAATTATTCTCTTAGTTCAAACCATTGCCTTTAAATATTTCGTATTGGTTTAATATAAAAATGTAAGATATCGAAGCTATAAGACTAAATAAAAAAAAGAATTTTGACTGGATTTAATCCTCATCAAAGGTAATACCGGCCAGCCTCGGTACAATTCCGGCCACTATTAAAAAGTTACTTTTATAGGTGAAAAATTTCTTTAAATTACTTATATGGACCTTCATATGATCAGTCGCGTTATTATTCGCACTTACATGGAGAAATAGGTAACACATAACCAACGTTCAATCAAAAACACTTAAGCAAAGTTGCCCTACCTGAGAGCGCAGCGCAATGTTTTCTTAGCCTCACTTTCGGGAGCGTCATATAAATAACATTGTGACCGGTATTACCCTAATTCTGCTTACTAATTTAAATTCAAATCACAAAAAAGCAATAGGATTATACTCTTTTTTCTTCACTACTTCGTATTCTTAGATTGTTCAAATTAATAAAGTCGAAAAAAATAACTGCATAAAGTAACAAATAATATGCATGAAAGCTTATTTTATAAATCAGATTTCTTATAAGAAACGTAGACTTGAACTTTGATTGTGTATAATTCCTTAATAAAACTGAATAGAAGGTTGTTTGGACATTACATTAATTGCATTTTATGTTGCGTTTGTAATACTATTCGAATTATTACCTACAAATGTTTAGATTATTAAATATAAGGGTGATCGGAATAACCCCGTTCTCCCCTATACACGTGATTTATGTGTAAATGTCTTGTTTGAGCTGGGTGTTGTTGAGAATCGTAAGGGTATATTCTGCATTGAGAAATATTTGTAGGGTATGGGACTGTCGTTTATATTGCGTGTACAGATTACTTCGATTGGAAAGTGTTACAGTCATGTGGTGAAAGACAATTAAGCGTGCTATATTAATACACATACGTATCGCTAATTTGCCACACATAGTACAATTATTTCATGTTTTCCAAAATCATTGATTTTGTTAAAATAACATCTAGGTAAATCTTATACATTTGTTGTCACCAACCCCATTCCCTTCAAGAGTTATCGCAGGCAGAGACATACACACATACTCTCACACACAAACACACACACACACACACACACACACACACACACACACACACACACACACACACATACACACACACATTTGAAAGGATCCAATATTATCAAAAACTCACATAACAAAATAATTATTGTGTAAATCTTTCTCTTCTTCTTTAAGAAATCATTTGAATTGATGTAAATTATTCATGTTGGATAGTTAAATCATAAAGAAGTTAAGTCATAAAGAATATAATGAATAGAATATAAGGATAGAATATCAATGTTACTTTATAAAAATGATGGTAATTATCAATTAAATGATGGAATAACAAATATAATTCAACAAGTATAATCAATGGACCAATCATGATGATTGTCATACTTTTGTAATATATTTATTTGAGTTGAAAATTAACTAGCAAATGTTACGATAAAGCAGTTTTCTTTCGATTTTATTTTACTTTCCTACTCCTATAGATGCATTCTTAAATCACAAGCGTGGTATTCGCTGATATTTATGGTAAAAAAATTGCGCTGCAAAAATTAAAATACACCACTGAGAAAATGTTCTCGCGTCCCACAGACCCCGGATACACACCTAGGCTCAAGTATTCACCTGACATACATCTCCCGCGCGTAACAAAACAAAACCCATACGCCTACGACGCAAACTGAGTCAAAGCACACGATGTGTTGACCCACTGGCGCCCTTTTTTTGTTCACCCCGCGGTCACCGTACTTTCCCACGTTTTCAAACACACGCACACGCACGCATTCCGCCGCTCGCGGTAAACATTTTCGAACGCGATGCATATAGCTCCCGGCTGCCACGTATCCGATGTAAATTGAATTCCCCGTGGGGGCGATTCCGCTCTGGAATTCCCCGACTAACAAAAAAAAATAGCTGATTTTTAACAGCCGATGCGCATATACCGGGATGGAAGTGTCCGCCTAGCTGCTATCGCTGTCGGGGGGATGAATTGCTCCATGACCGACGATCAGAGATAGGCACTGAAATATGTCGCGCCGGGCGAAATAAAATCCTTGCGAGTTATTCTTACTCGGTATTTGTTTTTGAATATGTTGTGGGGTGTATTGTGTATTTACAGGCGTAAGATAAATAGCATTTTAGGGCAATGTGTGGATAAAGGATAGTTACTACGTATCTAAGGTCTAACAAGACACGAGAATCTTCTATTTAAGATAATTATAAATCAACGAATGCATTAGTAACAAAAGTGATTGGCACCAAAAGGTATATGTTACACAAGTTTTTTTTTATTATTTTTCTCTATTTTTTTTATTCAAATATATTTAGTGACTTTTTTACCAACATACAAATGTATCTAAAAAACCAATATACTGTATCTAAAAAATTTAACAGTATATAATATTATAAATATCTAACAGAAAGCATCTAGATACTTCTGTGTTTAGATACTGTATGTAAAAACTAAAAAAAAGTATCTAAAGATGTGTCTAAATAATCTAGATACATGCCTGGTAAATATTTGTCTAATTCCGAGCTAGTAATTGGCTATTAATGGCCATTTATAGCTACTAATGTAAGATTACTGGCACATAATTAAATATATTTTGAAATATATAGATATTACCCATGTCTGTACACTTCTATTCGACATATATTATGGCTTGCCGCATCGAGAATCCAATCTGCGAAAAAAAAAACTAATCATGCAGCTTCAATTTTATGTAACGCATAAAGCGGAATCTATCATAGGTGTTCGTATTACCTATATGTTTATATTACCTGCAAATATATCATTAATATTATTTTCAATTAATCCAATTAATATAAGCTTCTAATTTTAATTTCTTTTATTCTAGGTGAGTTACCGATGCCATTACTTTACTGAAATTCACAACTCTCACGTAAGTTTCGATAATAATACTCTCTTAATTTGAAATAGTGAAATTATCACTATTTTAGCTAGTGAAAATAATTCCACTTAAGAAACAGTGAAAATTTCACTATTTTATAGTAAAACTTTCACTATTTTAGCTAGTGAAAATAATTCCACTTGCGAAACAGTGAAAATTACACTATTTTGCCAGTGAAAACTGTATTCATTAGAAAAATAGTGACTTATCACTAATTTGGTAGTTAATACATAAGTTAAAAGCCGGCAAGGTAGGGATCGAGTAGGTATTTCATAACCTAATTTCAGTTGACATTATTTTATTTCATGAACATTAAATATTATTTTTATTATGTAATAACAAAATAATTAATTAATTAATGAATAAAAATGGTGCAACTAATGTCTTAATTAAAATTCTGATCCATATTCCCCGTGTAAAAAATTTGACAAATGCCTAAAATTATTAATTTTTCAAAAGAAAAATTATAATTAAATTCAACTTTAATCTTTTTTGTAACGTTCATACTAATGAATGTATTCATATTATCGGAAGTACCTTTTTAATTAATATATTTATATCAGTTATATTAGCAGCAGCTTATATGAGTTATAAAATTTACTCTATGTAGTCAATCTACGTAGGCAAGTGGCGAAGACGTTGAACTGTAAACATTGTGAACCAGAGTTCGATCTCCATCGCAGAAGTTTTTTTCGCATTTTTAATTATATTTCTTATTTTAATATATATAAATGTTCAAATGAAAATACATAATCAATATCTAATATATCTCATATATAATTATATACGCGTTTAAATAACAGCCTTATTATTTTAATTTACTGAATATGATTAAATTATACTGATTCAAGTAGTGAAAATTTACTTCACTATTTCAAATAGTGAATATTTACTGTTTTACAGTGATTTTTCACTATTTCATAATAAGAGAGTACTTCACAAGGTTTAATACTTTTGAAGACACTCAATCTACGGCGAATACTGTAGCTTCAGCTCCTCAATAACAAACCATCATTCTTCAATTTCGACACTGTGCACAACATCACATTCGCTACCCCATTCAACAAGTACACAATATCCCTCCCCATCTCTCAAATTCCAATCCACCACACCACTGCAAACCTTAAAACCCCCACAACGTTATCCCGCAAATCCACGGATATCAAACTCAACCTTCACCCCCTCCCCCCCCCCCGTGAATTTCGCAATTTTAATCAGCGAAACAGTCGCATCTCGCCCCGATCTGACTGACGCACACTCCCCGCAAACGAGGCGAGCCCGCACCGAAATTAATTCCACCCAGGCATCGCGCACACGTATAATTGACGTAGACGAGGGAGCCGGCTCTTAGCTTGGAAAATGCATCGAGGAAACTATTACCAGGATTCGCGCGAGTGTATCGGACAGTGATTGCAGACAAGCAGTCCATCAGTTCGCAAGCTGCGAGGCTAAATCCATTGATGAATGGAACTGGGGTGGGGGGGGGGGGGGGAGAACGGCTGGAAAATGATCGCTGGTGCAGCGGGGGAAGAGGAATGAATAACTGACCGAGTGCCTCGCAGCCAGCGCATCGATCAAAGGGAGAGTGTACATACGGAGTCGGCTGGGTTTCAGAAATTAACTGATATATACGCGGGTATCGAGAGAGAGGTGTTCCAGTTTGGGGAGTTTTATCAGGTAAGGTGAATGTCCCGATTTCTGCTCATATAAGCATTTTGCATCAAACAGAAAGGTTTAAAAAGTTATTCTAACATTAATTTATAAAGCAGATGTGATTATTATCTTAATTGTGAATCGAACAATCCAATGTAAATGCGCAAAAGCCATTTTAAATACTTAAATATTAATAATAGTCGATTAAAAAGCGTACGCAAAATGCACCTATTTCTGCTCACAGCAAAAAGCGACGATTTCGATGCGTACCTATTTCTGATCACCGTTGATTTTATAGACTTCATTCATATGATTTGTCTCTTTTTATTCTATTAGTATGTTAATACGCGTAAATACTTCACGATGCATAAGTAGAAAACAGTGTATATATTGTATAAATACAACTCAAACGTTATTTTTTTGTGATTAGAAATTGGGACATGCAGAATGCATCTGCGTCTAACCTCAAATTATCACTATTATCAAGTTTTTAATCAGAATCTACAATATTTTTAATTCAACACTACAGTTTTTAGTTGGAATACTAAAAAGGTACAGATAGCTTGGATATAGTACATATTAAAACAACTTTCATATCTATAATAACAGAAAAACTTCGAGCGATTAGAAATAGGGACGTGAGCAGAAATTGGGACATTTACCTTAAAGGGAATTAGGATTTTGATAATATTTTCATACGTTTTTGATAGGTGAGTGATGTCATTAAGTAAAAATTGTAAGATGAGTTTAATTCATATATCGATATATATCGAATTATCTCGATCTTTGTCGTTTTAACTCAAGTCATCTCGATTTATGTCGAATTATTATAAGTCACCGCGATTTACATCGATTCATCTCGAATCATCTCGATTGATGCTGATTCATCTCGATTTATGTTGATTTATTGAGTCATCTTGATTTATGTCGAATTATTATAAGTTACCGCGATTTATATCGATTCGTCTCGAATCATCTCGATTGATGCTGATTCATCTCGATTTATGTCGATTTATTGAGTCATCTTGATGTATCTCGATCTTTTTTCGAAGATATGAAAACAGTATGAATAGTGCTAGTAACCTCAAAATTACTCGAAATTTATCGATAATTCGATATCTCGAAGTTGTTTGTCTCGAAATTGTGAATTTATTATTAAAAATCGATTATCTCCAATATTAAATCAACAAATATACAAATAACGAACTAGTCTTTAAGTTAGATACCTTCACTAACATTCTTTCTTTTGCAAATCGATATAACAACTATAACAACTCGATTATAACAAAAGCATATATATCAAAAGCAAAGAATACTAAATAAGCGCATTCCCAGCGTCCATCACTCACAAAAACAGTCCGTAAAACGCAAGAAAAAGAAACACAAAAACCACTCCGATTGTCCAGCACCAGCAACAATATAAGCAATAACGGTCCAGCCTGGGTCAGGGTTCAAAGCGAACATCCATTCAGCGGCGCGGCGACGCGCGTCTACGCGTATACACAAGAGAGCACCGCCCGCGCCGAGTTACACACGGCATTGTGTCTCTCCTCTCTCTTTCTCTCTCTCACTCCCGTCCGAATAGAGAGCGCCGTGTAAACACGCCGGAGAAAGACCGAAGGGTTGTATGCGCAACCTCGAGAGAGAGAGAGAGAGAGAGAGAGAGAAAGCGACAGAGACATATATCCCGATACCCAGTGCAATTTCCCACGTAGCGTAGAAAAGCAAGCGAGCAGAGGGCAAAACTAACCGTATACGTGTATGTACATACACGGGCCAGCTGGGATATCGACTTTCGCGGCGGCGTCTTTTCAAAAGCCTCCACACTTTCCTCGAGAGGGACAGCCGCGAAATTACGTTCGACGTGTACATGTATACAAGTGTGTGTGTGTGTGTGTGTGTGTGTGTGTGTGTGTGTGAGCGCGTGCACATACTCGAGGATAGTTCCATTTCGGAGGCGCGCGCTGCGATGCGCACCTACGGCTTTTGCCAAACACAAATGTGCGGGGATATGAGCAAACAGGTATGGGTGTACGCATGGGTAAACATATTTGTGTATATGAGCTGGCGAGGATAGAGGGTGTGTGTATGCGTACGCGTGAGTGGCCGGGTGTGTATAGGCATAAGCGCAAATTGACATATATATATACACACACGCACGGTTGATGTTCCTGCTGTATCTTATTGGAATGGAAGATCAGGTGATTTGGCGCTTCGTTTGAATGATCGCCTGATGCGAATTATATTCTGCTTAATTTATCCCCAGATGTAAATAAGTAATACCGGAATTGTCAACAGTATTCTCAACTGGTTTTAATTACTGACTGATGATAATTTAATCTATTAATATATCATCGACTGATATTAATTATCCATTGATGTGAATTATCAACTGATTTTAATTCACTGGCGGTTTAAACTACTAACTGAATTAAATCATCAACTCATTTTACTAATCAAATGATTTAAATTATCAACTAATATTGATTATCAATTGATTTTATTTACAAACTGATTTTATCTATCTACTGGTTTATAGTATCAACTCATGTGAATTATCAACAGATATTGTATATCAACTGATGTGAATTATCAACTAATGTATCCAGCATTGATTTAAATTATCAGCTAACTGTAATTATAATTGATGTAAATTATCAACTGAGTTTAATTATTTATTAATGATTTTTAACTATCAACTGATTTTATCTGTAAACTGATGTAAATCAACAAATGATTTAAATTTACATTTAATTTATAAGCTGGTAGAAATTGTCACCTGATATAACACCTAAAAATATTATTATGAAAAAGGATATTTCGCGAAAATTCTAAAAACATCCATGCACAAATACTCACACAATTTTTTATCCAAGTAACATTTTAAAATTTTTATCACAACGATACTATCACACGACAAATAGCCAGTAATTTTCTCAACGCCCAAGTGCACTCATATAACACAAACACATACTTCAATAATCGTCAAGCACACATTTGCATTGAAAAATGCAGACGCACGTGCACACGTCGATAAATCCACGATTCAAAATACACACATATCACAGGTCCGCGGCTCTGGCAGCCGGCTGCATTTGAATATATATGGCAGCCGAGGCGAGACGGCGTAGAAAAATCTCCGGCGCGTTATAAAAAGGGTATAGTCGTCGTCGGGCATTTGGCGTATGTCAGTGCCCTCTCTGGCATGCATACGCGCATATAAGTACACATGCATGGCCGAGCGGGGCGCGCGCGAGAAAACTCAATTCCATTCCGCGAGAGAGAGAGAGAGAGAGAGAGAGGCGAGGGCATATATCGACTCTTCGTATTCTTGCGGGGGTGGCTGCTGCTGCTGCCCGGGACGTCGCGTTTATTCGACGGGGTCGAGCGCGCGCGTCTTCTCGCTGTCGAGCGATTTATTTTTCCGGATCCGATTTGCTGCTGCTGCTGCTGGATGTTGGATGTTGGATGTTGCTTGTGATTTTAAGATGGTTCTGGTGAGCGTGTGATGGATGGATTTGCGAGTGGTTGGGGTTTTTCGATTTTTGGAGGGTGGTTGAGTAAATTGAGTGTGGTACTACTGAATTCATGTTTTAGGTAGATATTTATTTATTTATTTATTTATTTAACCAGTTATAGATTTACATAGTTATAAATAACTGCTATAGATAGACTGAGCTATCTGTATGCAGTACCGGTAAATATAAAACTAAAATATAAAACTATAAAACTAAAAACTAAAAACTAAAACTAAAACTAAAAAAAAAAATATAATAGCAGCTTAAAACTAAACCAATTATTACTAATTATAAATCGCTGATATATATATATATATATAATAGTAGTAACAAATTTACATTATAAAAAACAAAATCTACTTAGATAAGTTCTGATCTAATCAGTCTTTTCAATTTATTTTTGTTACTGATTTTTCCAATGTTTAGTGATTTTAATTCATTTGGTAAACAATTGAAAGTAATTAAAGCTCTAAGGTAACTATTCTTATTACTAATCTTTTTTGTGTTCTTTGGAATTATTAGATTTTTATTTCTAGTTATACTGCGGGATGTAATATATAAGAGTTTCAGGTTATTGTAATGGTATCGCAAGCACTCATAGGTATATAATTGGTCTATATTCATTGGATAACTATCTTGGCTAATAAAATTATTTTTGTTTAGTATTTTTAATATTCTCTTTTGTAAATTACGTAAAGGATTCATCACATTGTTATAAGCAGCTCCCCATGATACAATTCCATAGGTGATAATACTATGGTGTGCATATATTTGCTTTCTGTTTATATAGGTAGCTAGATGAGTTAAAAGGTGAATAGATATAGTGATATTATACTTATTTACCTATATAAGATACCAATTTTTTTTACTTTAATAATTTCAAATTAGATTAGATTAGATTAGATTAGATGTTTATTCTATGCAACACAAAAATAATAAAGCTACATTCAATAATAATACATATTTACAGAGATCATTAGTATAGTAAATCATATCACAGCTCGACATTGCTCGTCAACTTACATATATTGCACAATATTATATCTGTCGTACATGAATCACGTCATTACACTTATCACATATTCTTATCATTACGAATAATACATTTTTTTGTGACTATCAAACTTCAATTTCTATAATAGTCAACATTCGTATTATTAGCGTCATTCTACATTAGATATACATGGTCCATGTCCCTGGACTTACATAGCAAATAGTCGCGAATTGTCGCTTTAAATCTGCGTAGTGAGGGCAAATTAGTCATTGCATTAAAATTTATTATGTTATTTTTTATAAATACTAACTTTATGAATATAATATTACATTTTTTCAGTATTCATAACTCATTGCATATAGTTATGGGTAAAATGCTTATTTTTAATAAAGTTCACGATGAAAGATAACATTATATTTTTTGCAAGTGGTGAAAAAGTTACAATAATATTTGATAATAAGCTTCTTTTACGTGAACCTCGTTTTAAACTGTATATTATTAAACAAAAAGATAATTTATAAATACTAAACAAAATTATCTAATTTTCTATGACATTTACTATAATAACGCTGTATACAGATCAATATTTATCTAAATTAAAAAACATTACTTTTTAATACTTTTGATGCAAAGTTATTCTTTTATCTAGAAAAATATTTATGTATTATACAACGTTATCAAAATAAAATAGATTACATAATTGTATTTTGGATTACATAATTGTATTTAATAATTTATGTATATAACGCATTATCCTACATCAGCAGCTATCAATCGTTGTGTATCTTTAAGTTTTAAATTATTTTTGAGTCTTTTTGTCAGTTAAACATTAATGTTTTTATTATATTTGTTTCTAATGAAAATATTTGTTGATCTAGATTCATGTCGAGATACATTTTTCCAGATACTTGCCTATGAACGCGCCTGACCAAACTATCTCTTTTACTACTGAATCTGTTCTGATGCATTGTGTCATACGTAGAGGCGAAATGAAACATTTTTTACTCCCCGAGGAAAAAATCGTCAATAAATCAAACCTTTTCCAAAGAGAAATTTTCGTGAAAGGAATATTACATGACTTTGAAAAATTCAACGAAATTCAGGTTTGATGGAAAAAGTCCATTCGACGCCCAAATTGTGATTCAATCCGTTTTTGGTTGATAGCGGAAGCAAATTTTACTTTGAATTTTTCAGCTGTAGTAGTTTCATTTAATTTTTCATTTCTGGCTACTGCATCTTTGCATCTGATGTGCTGTTGCAACCCATAAAATATATTTTTTCAGAGATTATACATAGAGTTCTAAAACTGATATTTGAAACGCCAATAATATTCAGTTATGAGCAAGCATCAAGATAATTCTCTAGATATGAATCTAGATAAAATAACAAACAAAATTTACCGAGATAATGTGTTTTCTATATATGAACTATATTATTTACAGCGTTGAATGATAAAATCATTATTAAAACTGTTCAAAACTTTTTAGACACATTTTTATATAGATAATATTATCCAAATTTTCGGATAACCAATTACCTTCCACTTTCTTACATCACCTAAGATAAGCATATCACCCAGGACTGGTTATATCGCTGAAATTACTTAAGAGATTAAATCAATTGTTGTCACGACGAGCGGAGAGAAGCACAGCTCGACTTTACATCCAGTAAAACGATTCACAGTTCGTGTAACGCGAGCACGGCCATTTTCGTCCTCCTTTATTATCAAAACACGGGAGTGCACTCGGCGAGTACAGCACGTACAAGATACATAGAGAAACGGGGGGCGGCGAAGAGAGATGGAGAAAGAGACAAACTGCACCCAGCGCGAAGGCAGCAACAGAGAGAGAGAGAGAGAGAGAGAGAGATAGAGATAGAGTAAGCGAACAACAGCTTCGCGAAGCATTAACGACCTGACAGAAATGTATGCATCCAGCAACAGATCAACCTCGAGGAGAATCGAGTCTCTCTCTCTCTCCTTCTCTTCCTTATATAACCAGCCCCGAGCAAAGTTGTATCCTTAGGAAATTAGACGTCGGTGATTTACTAGGGCCGAGAGACTGTCTTCGCCTAGCCCAAACACACAGACTCACAGACTCTCGGGACAGCCTACATACATACATAAATACACGCGACACACACACATACATATATCTATATACACACAGGAGGGTATAGGGGTGCAATTGAATCAGCAGGGTTTGTTATTGTCCGACGGCTCTAGGAAATTAGAGTTCGGCTTGATTTATGCCGACTGCGTGCTTTATACACGCTACAAACACAGAGCAGCGGATCCGGATCTGCATTACGTTGGAGCGGAAGAAAAATGGCGGACGACGCGCAGTAGTAGACTCCTACCCGTGCCATTACTATTACTGGGGGGGTCGCGCGCGATAAACTGCCGGGCGTAGCTGGAGTTGCGTCGAGACACAGCCTCGGACGGCTTCCTTTATTAAACCGGATTACAGTTCGGGCGGGCGTTTTTGCTTTGAATGTTTCAGCTCGTGTTGGCGAGCGATTTTGCAGGATGGGATGCAGATTGGCGGGTGCTTGGATTATTCTGAGGAGAGGGGTGAGGTTAGATTGTAGGGAATTTTTGTGTGTTAGGGGGAGATTGATTTCAAGGAGTACCG
Source organism: Gastracanthus pulcherrimus (assembly GCA_949152435.1). NCBI lineage: Eukaryota > Metazoa > Arthropoda > Insecta > Hymenoptera > Pteromalidae > Gastracanthus > Gastracanthus pulcherrimus. The sequence continues at coordinate 5,872,878 of OX424572.1, forward strand.
GTTGGATGAGATAATATATGGGCGTTCGGGTTGAAATTGTAAGTGATGTAAAATGATGAGTGCTTCCTTTTTCTTCTGTGGTTTGAATGGAGAAGAGAGATTTAGGGAATAGAGTGGGAGTGAATGTTTTGTTCGTGAATATTGAATGGTTACTGGTTTCTTTCCTGGAGGATCGTGACGAAAATTGGTGTCAGAAGAGGGATGTTGTTAAACGTGCTTAAAACTGTAGTTTTGGACTTTTTGTAACTTTTAGACTGTGATGAATTGGAAAATGACGAATGCTTTCTTTTTCTGATGAAGTGTATAAAGATAAAATTTACATTCTTAGGCGTCATGGTATATGATTATAGTGGAGTGGAATGATTCTGATAGATCCTACAATGTTTTGATTGTGAACTTTTCGGAATTTTGTAATATGTCAAAAGTTAAAGAAGATACGACGCTCCACGAATAGTGATATCAGCAGTGGGACTATATGGGTTTTTGTAATATTTCATAAATAATGCTTTATCTGATTTTGAGATTTTTTTCAGTTACTCATAAACAAGTAAAGTATCCTGCAACTTTACCTGAAAGAAATACTAACAATCGATAACAAATAATAAAAAAATAAAATGTCGACAGCTTTTAAAGTGTACTAAAATATGAATAAAACTTGAAGAGACTATAATTTTTTTAAATTTTGCTTATCTTTAAAGATACGATCGAATTTTAATATCGTATTACTGTATCTATCCATATGAATGTTTTGATGTTTTTTTCTGTTTTTGCTTTGAAAGTTTAACAACATTTATGGTAGTTCTATGCTTTTTATAGCTTTGTACGAAGATCAGTCGCGTAAGCGATTTTGCGGTATGATAAGCTATGAAATAGCGAATACTTCCGTTTATGTTTGGATTTAAATTGATAGGATTTTTTATCTTTAAAAAGAATACCGATATTGAAAGAAACTCTTTAGAAAAGATCATCAATAGTTATATTATAGTAAATCAGAGAGGATCATGACAAAAATTGGTGTTAGAAGAGAGATTTCGTTATCTTTTCTGTTACTACGAAAAAGTTACTCATAAAACATTTTTGCCATAAACGTTTTAGCCGTATTTGAAGCTTGGGTCAATTCTTCTAAATGTTTTAGAACTTCAGTGTTAGACAAGATAATGAATATTAAATTAATCTAGAGCAGTTATTAAAGCGATAGAAAAAAGTAGTGTTAAGCAAGATTTGATTATTTGTATTCGTTTCTTAATAAGTGAGAACCAGAAGAAGTAATTTATTTTAAAACTCGATATGATTGAAGAAAACGTTAATAAATTAATTTTAAGATTATTATAATTTCGCAAATTTTCAAAAATATCATTTAATCTATATTTGTAATGTACACCATTATTTTAATATTTCTAACCTAAAATTTTCCTTAGTAGTTATATACCATAAATTTACGTATTCCCTACTCTAAAAAATTCCGGAAAAGCGATTTAACTTCGAAAAACCCTCACGAGAACGTTAAGAATCCTCGGGGAAGAAAAACTGCTTCCGGGAGCAGACAAATTGAAGCGGCGTAGCCGAAGCCGATAAGGGCGAGGGAAGCCGCTGCGCTCGGTAGTTAACGGCAACGCGTCTTAAAAGACAATTCGCTTTTACTGGCGGCCGGGAATCTTTTTTACGAGCCCCTGGAATTCCGCGTAGATGCATAATTTTGCGTCGGCGGGAGTTTCGGAAAAATTTTACGTCGCAGCCCCAACGCGGATCATCTTATCGCGCCGAGTTAGCTGATGGAACGGTAATAGAATCCGAGTTATATCCGACGCGCGCGGGGCTTTATCATTGAATGAATTTTATATCGGAGGAGGCGCGCGCTAATGATTAGTAAATCCTTTTCGAAAGTTCGAAGCACGTTTGGTTAATGGAAAGTGGTAATTCAATATGGGAGTAGTGTGGCTTGCGAGCAGCGGCGTGTTGTATTTGACTTTCTTTGTTAACTTATGGGAAATTTTGAAGATATATTTAAGATTCAAGGAGATGTCGGTGGAACTTTGTAATTTTTGTGACGGCACTTCGGCTGGTATGTTTTAATGTTTTAATGGAGTAACACCACGCTAAAAACTTTTATCATGAATAACTTTCGTAAATTCAGCCCATTTTGCAAAATTCAGAGAGGATTATAATTCGACTCATGCTTTGGAATAACTTCATCAGTACCTACCCTAGTCAGAATTGAATTTGAAAGTAGAAACTGGGCATATTACAACGGCGCTACGTAATATTTTGGGGGAAAACGGTCTTTTATTCTAATAAAGTGACAATTATTAAATACTGTACAATTTTTATATTGTAATTGTAATGCCAAAAATGAAGACTTAATTACGAATCACTTAGGACTGCAAAGCAGTAATTCTGGATGAATTAATTATATTTGGTAATAAATAATTATTCTATCATTTTGAGTCTCAAATGTACTCTTAAAACTGAAATTTACTTTAAAAATGAATAATGCTCACCCTTGCGATTTTAATGTAAAAACATCCATATTTGGGTACTAATTTACAATTAGGTTCGTGGCAATAATGGTCTACATAAGAAATAACGCTTTCTAGATATCGGGTATCAATCAGAAACCCAGAAAAAGTATCAACGATATACAATACTTGATTTTTTAGGACACGACTTTTCACAGTAACCTGGCAGTCAGTTTTGGTACTCGGAAGAAAAAAATGCTTAATTTACAATTATCGGCAACGCTGAGAAATTCATTCAATTACACCCAATACGATTCCTTATATGTTCAGTCGGCTGTTTTGAGATATCAGGAACTGAATATTCCCTTACATTAGTATACATTGTGATTTTAAAAATCTCCAACCTAACGTCACTTTTTGACTGTTAAATGCAAAATTTCTTAATATTTAAGGAGTCTGAATCAGAAAGCAATGCATTTTTGTACAATATTTCAAATGCCTCAATTTACATGCAGTAAAGACACTCTTCTCTCAGATGAATTTCTTTCGCTTCACCTAATATGAACCAGGCCATTTTTGGCCATTTCTATTAAGGGAGTATCAAAGTCAATTTTTATCCTTCCTCCTTACCAACCCGAGAATTATAAAATATTGGCTTTAATTAAAAGAATAAGTATAATTATGAAAAACTAAAAGGTCATTCCCTCCGTAATACAATTATCTATCACTGTGCGAAGTTTCAAACAAAAACTTCAAAACCTCTACGAATGGCTTTCGAACGAAATTTGAAGGTTAGAGTCTAGATTAATAGACTAATATAAATTTCGTTCGAATGGCATTCGTAGAGGTTTTGAAGTTTTTGTTTGAATCTTCGCACAGTGGTAGATAATTATATTATAGAGGGCAATGGTGTCTTTGTTTTTCATAATTTACTTTATTTATTAATTGTAATCAATTGTTAAAGAATTTGAGGTTAGGAATTTCGGCGGGAAATTTGAATGGTTTGACACCCCATTAAACAACTTACCTTACCCCACTCCTAAATTACTTCCCCAAACATTCAAACTCTTCATATTCCCACCCGGACAGCACCCACTCGAGCTTCACAACCACTCACAACACTTCGCCTCGCAAAGAAAAAAACCCTCCTCATAAAACGACAATCACTTACTCAATCAGCATCACCGAATCTGCAAATCCATTCATCCGCGCCCCATCGACACTGCCAATCAACCTCTCGCAACCCCCCGTAAAAAAAGAAGCAGCACCCAGAGCCAGAACTCATTTGCGCCCGAGTCCGCGCTCGCTGCCATCTGCCTCGCTCCCCTCCTCCGGTTGTTTCGCGTCTCATAAAAAAATTCATCCCATCAATTCATCGCGCGCATAACCTGGCGCGCAGCTCGGCGACGACGAGGACGCAATGAATCTCGGGGCCGTTATCCGAAACAACGGCCAGCAGCAGCGTAAAAGGCGGACACGGCTTCAATCCCGGCTTCATAAAACTCGCGCCGGGCTGCGATGCAAGTGCGAATGCCCGCACTCTCTTTGAGAGATAGAGAGAGAGAGGGGGGTCCGAATTTACGAGGATTCAGCCAGTAAAACTCTAGAGCTGTCTTTTATTGTTCTGAAGTGCGTGTGTGTGTGTGTGCGTGGAGTTTTTTTCTTTGAGAGAGGTGCAGCGTTGCTTCTTTGCTGTATCTTGTCTGGGGTGTGAGTTGGTGTTTCTTTTTTTTTTTGCTTTTTGTGGAGAGGATGTAGTGCGAGTGTACTGCGATTTCGCGTTTTAGAGAGAAATTTAGAGAGGTTTGGAGAGGAGTTTCTCATTTGAAGTTGGGAATGTTTAGAAATAAAATTTTTCTGAAAAAATGTAACAGACTTTGAAGAACTCTTTTTTTTATTCTTACATTAACTAATGCTTGGAATTTTATTTGTGCAGATAAAAATGATATACATACATTAATTATATACCTCGGATAAATACTAATTATTTTCAATTTAATGCATAATAGAAAATAATTCATAACACTAACTAAATATTTAATAATGTAAAATGAATTTCAAAATAATTATCAGTTCTGATTCATTTTCGGTTACTTTTTATTCACTTCCGGTCACCTCTGATTATTTCGCGGGCCAATCGCGGGTAATATGTGAAACATATAGTATGAGAAATAATAATAAGGATGTTTGAAATAAGAGACTGTAAAGTTAATTAACGATAACAACAAAACATAGCATTGATTTAATAGAAAATCACCTTCGGTAGACTTCAAATCAATTCTGGTGTTCGGCCACTTCCGGTTTCCTAGTAGGCCACTTCTAATTTACACCGCTGACGAACGTCCGAATTTAAACTGATGAATATACAAAATAAAGCGTCATCGTGCAGTATCACAGGTATGATTGTCAAGTAATTGAATTCCACTAAATTTGCATTGAATTGCACGTCGTTTGTTATACCCATCACGTCAATAAAATAAAACCGTAGCGTTTTGTTAACACATAGTCATACTCTCGCTCAATCCCATAAACGAATGCCAATAAATAACATACAACACAGCACTTACCGTTAAAACTAATAAAATAAAACAAAATTAACAAACATATTAAAATGATAAGATAAAACTGACACCAATAGAAATATCAATACGAACAAAACAACCCTTACGCACATAAACTTCTTTCACCTTCCTGCAAAACTCTGCACTTCCACCGCAATCTTCCCTCATTTACCACCCCCCACCAATCCAACCGTAAACCCGCCTATATCTCTCTCTCTTTCTTACCCTTCCTCGCAGTCGTAGAAATCGACGATACTCCCGTAGGGAAATCCTTGGCAAACCTGCGGAAATGGTCTGGCGCGAGGAGCGCATCTGGCGCATAAAACTGCCTGACGTCCAGCTGCTGCCGCGATATCGCAATTTAACGCGACGATTCGATTGCGCGTTTATCGATGCAAGCGAGAGGCGAGGGGGGGGGGGGAGGGAGAACTGCTTTCGAGCGAGGATGACGCTGGGGACGAGCGGCGCCCGGCGCGGATTGACTTGGGGGGTCGAGAGAGCTGAGACTTTCGCGGGGGGAGGGACTTTAAAGAGCGTTCGAGCTGTGATTCTTTTATGCGAGATTTATTTGTTTGTTCGTATGATTTCCTGAACGTATTATAAAAGATATTTTTTAAATAATTTTTTTTTTAACAATTAAATATTATATATATGTATATATTAAATAATTACATTTTTTTGTTCATAGTAAGAATGTGCGATTTTGATGTAATTTATTTTTTATATAAAATATTTTTTTCTTTACATAAGATATTATTTTTTCTCTGAAAGTCTAGAAGGCTAAAATTTTTCGGATACATTTCGTGTTCATAAATAGTCTGTATAAGCTTTGTTTGATTCTAAAGTATTTTCATTCACGCTCGAACGGCATAGCGCGTTTCTTACACATAAGAATTATACAGGTAATTATTGTACACAATTTAGCATTGGTCAAATTATATATAGATATATTTGACCAATGCTAAATTGTGCACAATAATTACGTGTACAATTCTTATGTGTAAGAAACGCACTATGCCGTTCGAACCTCCTTAGAAATGTGACGAACATTTATAAAAATATAGGTTAAGGGATCGGAGCCGATTACAGATTTCTGCATTGAATTTTACATTATTCTAATTTATGTTCATAAATTGTTCATAAAAGTTAAAAACTTTAGTTGTCCGGTGTTCTCAATCTACTAAAGAACACCGGACAACTGAGATAATTGAAAAAAATTAAAAATTTAATGAGAATACTGAAAAATACGAAATTATCGGTAACTACGTAACTGCGTGTAAGCTCCGACCTCCCGTTAATGATTCCATTAGTGTCTGATATCATCCGGACATTATCTACTTACCGCCTGAGAGTCCAAAAAGTAGTTATCCTGTGCAAAATGTAAGAACACGACGTAGTAATGCCATTTGATCTGTTTCTAAACAGATTTCGGAAGATAAAAGAACTGCTAAGAGCAAAACGGTGTACTGAAAAAAAATATATATAAACAATATTTTTTTCCTTTTAAATATGATTCATTAAATATTATCTTTAAAATTTATCAATTTATTTTTGTATTATATTTTAGCATTAAAAATTGTCCAATTACAATTATTTCCGAGCTTTCTATGCAACTTTTTCGACTGTGCACTGATTCTGGGGGAGGTTTTCTCCTACGGGTTTTTCCTCCGTCAAAGGTTATCGGCATAAGTAGATATCTGCCATGTCGGTAACTTGAGCGAATGCAGGATCAGTGTGGGGAAAAGAAGGTGGGGGTGTTAGGATCAAACACCTTCACACATAGGTGGTGGAGGTATCCTGTAAAAACCCGAAAGGGTCCTGAGGGCGCGAGTTCGAATCCCCGTCATTCGACAACAGGTTTTCCGGCGACAAAAATCGCTTGTCTATACGGATTTATTGGTGGCGCAGTTCGAACTCGATCCCAAACAATGTTTGTTTCGTTGTTAAATCAAAGTAAAAGGGCAGCAATATCCGTATATAAATAAATAAATAAGTAAATAAGAAAACCCAGCGTTTTGTTAAGTATCCCGTTGTGCCTCGGTCTCCCATAATATACATTTAAATATTGGAATAATCATTAAAATTCAGAGAAGCTAGTTTTGTTTTACATTAATCATGCAATTTTTATTTGTAACAACCGCTTTCACAATAACAATATTTAATGAAGGCGGCGTCGCGAAGCTGGCGGTGACTGGTCCGGTAACGATGAGTGCGCACGTCGACGCGATTGTATTTGCTCCCTGGCTGGAGTCTCTCGAGGCTGAAACAATATATTACATGACTATCGTACACAAATCACAGATAGCTTTACTTTCTCATAGTAAAAGCTTTGCAACGACGAAAAGGAGGACAATCGATAATGGTGGTTTTCTTCCATTATATTGGATATGCCATTCTTAATTTTAAAAATCTAACAAAAGATTCATAGTATGCGACCTAAAAAAAATATTGGGTATGGGTAAAATTTTTGAAAAATATTATTTTGAATAAAAATATTTTAAATTTAAATTTATGGAAAGGTTAATTTATGAAAACAAAATTATTGGAAAGATAAAATATTTGGTTAAAAAATTTTGAAATTTTAATCTATGAAAGTATAAAATTACGAAAACAAAATTTTATAAACCATATATTTTGAAAAAATAAATTTTGAAATAACAATTTTTTAAGTATAAGGATAATTATTATTTTAATAGGAATTGTCAAGAATTCAATACAAATACAGAATTTCAATTTTAATTTTTCAAAATTACATTATTTCCAATTAATTCTTTTTCAAAATAATTTATTTTCATACTTTTATTTTTTCTACGTTTTCCCTTTCTTTAAATCTTAAATTCAATTTTTCATTTTAGGAATTATTTTATTTCCTAATCTGAATTTTCAAAACTTTAACTTTCGTAATTTTACCTTTTCCAATTTTTATTTTTCAAAATTTTTCCCCCACCCAAAATATTGAATTCATTATTTGGATCTTTGAAAATGTACCATCAGGTTCCGAATCCCGCTAACCCCTTAATTACAAAGTTTCAAAGAGACCGGTTGCGCAGCGTAAATACTACCAAAAAAGTCAAATCGCGCATCTCTTTTCAATCGTTGCGAAGCTCTCCCATCGAGAGAACAAAAATCTAACGATTCCTCACATTGGCCCGATTCGGCAGCGGCAACGGCTTGTTCGACGGCGGGGAATCCCTGCGCTGTTGGCACAGCGCGCACACCTCGCTGGCTTCCTCGCCCTCCCACGCCTCCTCGTGGCAAGGCGACCTAACCGGAGCCACCGGCCCAGACGGAGGCTCGGATTTGCCGTCGAACTCGCGCTCGTCCTCGTTCCGGGGTGCGGTGCTCTCGTCGGGAGGATCGAATTGCAACTGCAACTTTGTTATGGGGAATCTTTCGTGAAAATGCCGACGGCTTTCAATGATGCAGATGTATTTTCGTATTGGTTATTGTTGCTAAGAGGATTTGTATAAATTAATTAAATTCCATTCGAGTATTTATTTTATTGAGACAAGCACCTCTTTATTCGAGGGAATTTTGAAATATGGTTTTATAAATAGGAATTTTTAATACGTAATGTACGTAATCATTGGAGGACGTCGATGTATGCGTTTTCTTTATCAGATTCAATGTGGCTAATAGAGCCGACTTATTTAATATTTTGCTAAATGGATTGAAATTTAAACATTTTATAAAAACACGACGTTTCTAGCTCTCTTTAACATTGCAAAGAATAAAAAGTAAATTGCATGAATAGTTTCATTAACTTTTACATTTGTTGGTCACATAAAGCAAATAAATTTGCGATTATGTATGTCATAAATGAGTGCGACCTAGTAAACTTGGGTTAAAGGGCAGCACACAGTCATACCTACAACGAATCTGTTAATGAATTAGTTAATTAAATAAGTTTAACTTACATAATGAAGTTTTTTCAAAATATCTTTTATATTTTCATCGTTGGGATCAGAAGGTTTACGAATGAGGAGTATGGACGACATGTTTCGCAAAACCTAGAAAAATAACAGAAGAATCACGTAAAATAGAGTGCAATAGCGAGAAATGACGCGAATATAATGAAAAGTGATCAAAATTAGCCTTATTTTACCGCGGTAGCGTATGTGAGACCCCACTCTGACCTAAAAATTGTAGGAATTAAATTTTTTCTGCAAAAATTGTTTATTGTCAAAGATTTACATGCTAAATGAAAAGTAGAAATTGATCTATCAGTTAGTGTTGTCTCTTACTAATAACAGTTTATCATAAAGCACACACTACATAATATATGTATACACTTTAATATTGGGTGTCTCACACGTAGTTAGTGCATCGCTAAAAACTTTACCTCGGTAGTAAATGGTTAACGTGAAGTAAGGCAGATTAATGGAAGAATGACGTAAAATAACATTAAACAATACGAATAAAAAGTAAAGGAATGTAAAACTAACGTTAATTAACGACCCGAAAATAAATAAAAAAAAAACATACCTAATCTAAGGATGATTACGGCGGAGGCTCTACGGCATGCAGACACGGCAACAACGACATAATATTATTGTAACCTACACTATAAAATGCGAGAGAAATGTTTTTCTTAAAAACGTTCACTGTTGACAGTAAGGTTAGAAAGTAAATTTTCGAAAAATCTCCGTCAAATGGCAATATTTATCATGAAAACTCTTCAGTTTACAATGTAAAGCACTAACATATTAGTAAAGTATATAAAAGTGATAAAAAAAACACCAATAACCAAAGTATGGCATTGACATTGGCATATACTGTACCACGACATAGATATACTACTAACATTGGAGCACAACTTTATACAGCTATATTTTTAAAAAAAGTACCCCATGCTATATGACCAGCTTCTGGGATACTACCATGCTTCAAAGGGATGAGGGTTTAGGACCAGATTGTAACTGAATTCTACTACAATTCTCTGTAACCTATATAGATCAAAAACAAAACAACGTCCAACATACCTATCTCACTCTCATTTCTCTCTCACTCTCTCTCTCTCTCTCTCTATTTTTTTAGATGTATCTATCCCCCGCAGTATTAAGTACCTGCTATCACTGTCTCGTGTTAATTTATTTATTTTTTTTTATTTACTTATTTATTTATTTATTTATTTGTCTATTTATTTTTATTTATTCATTCATTTATTTTTATTTTATTCATTTAATTTTATTCATTTTTATTTATTTATTTATTAGTGTGTGTGCGTCACAATCTGCACGTGAGTGTTCAAACTTTTAAAAAACTGACGTAATGAACATTCTATTACTGTGATACTAAGTACCTGACGAGCAAGTTTCTTTTAAAATTACGTAATATTTGCAATATTCTATAAGTGTAAGTTTTTTATAAGTTTTTTAAGTTTTTTATTTGTTTTATTATGTATAGGCCTGTGTTAGAGACAGTATACGCGCGCTCATGTGAATATTGATGATAAAAATGATGTTTTAACTGAAATGACGCGATATGTATCTTATACGACGCAATTATGTACTATAATCTGTGATAATTTATACCTGACGAACATATTTTGAAGATATGCAACTATGTGATATACTTTTATGTAAATGACTATACATTGTTTTGTTTCTATAAACAAATAAATACATATCTATCTATCTATCTATATCTCTCTTTCTCTCTTTCTCTCTCCTCTCCAATTCCCACTCCACAAAAACCCAATTCGAGAGCAAACCACCACAAAAAAAATCGACTCCTCCCGATATATATCCGCGAGAAGCGGAAAACAGGAAACTCGCGCGGGATAATCCGCGACGATTGCGTCTCCCCGAACTCCAGCTCCAGCGAATCCTCGCCCTATACGGAATTGCTCCCGAGGGGGGAGGAGGAGAATAAGAAGGCGAGAGGATAATCCAGAGGCTGACCTCCCGCGGCGCGGCCACTTTTTCGCGAAACTGGAGTTTCGTCTTTCTCGCGGCTTTTTTTGTTCGTGGGGGGATTAGAACGGTGCGCGTGTGTATGAATGTGGCTGTTGGAGGTGTGCTTTTGGATGATGTATTGATTGTCCCATGTAAGAATTGCCATTACTGACGATACGGGACACTGCTGGCTCTTTACTGCTAAACAATTAATTCGACGCCAGCATCGCTCCGGCTCTTTTTTTTACTGGAATGATAACAACGGGCCAGTAATGAAATTTTTTATTATAAATGTCTGGTTTTACTGTAATGCCAGTACTCAGCCGAACTTGAAAATTCAACACGTCAGATTGAAAAACAAAAGTATGGCGGATATGTCATAACCTACTTTTTAACCTCTAATTTTTGCAAAATGTTATTTTAAAATATATTTGCCAATTATATAAAACAAATGCTACTGTTTAGCGGAATCATGCGATTAAGATCTATGCATAGTTATTTTAGTGAACCGGTAAAAGTCGTAGCCGTAAATGATATATTTTCTGTTATATTTTGCACTAAAATTGCGAATATCAGCAGTTCTTGTGATTCCTGCATTGGCCCAGTACTGGCTTGCTAACCTTGGCCCATTGTTATCATTTCAGTATTGTCCCAGTATTAGAACAGTAATATCTGATAGTACTGAATATCTGGCAAAAAGTACTCGGCCAATATTGGGCCATTAGAATCTTCTTGCATGGGGTTTGGAATTTTTATTGAGAGAGAGACAGGATAGTGTGGGATGTGCATGATTTGAAGTTGATGGGATCGGGGGACACGTTTGAATTGTCGATCCAGGATCATACAAAATTTGAATTATGAAAGTTTTTTAGCCTTGAAAGGTTTTCTTTAATTTCGGTGGAATTATATTTACATAGTAGATCGAAAAACAAATTTGTTTTAATGACTCTTTTAGAAAAATACCCTTATATGCAATGCACCAAAAATATTAAAGGGCTGGTTCCGTATATACATCAATAAATAAAATAAATAAATAAAAAATACAATAGTTCTACGCACTGTTGTTACATCTCAGTCTTATATGATGTTCATTATTTAATGAATCTGTAAATGTCCACATTATCTCAGCATTTTCTTTTAGATGCAGTACTATTTTCGTTCACCAATTGTTAATCACTCATTTAACTCCATCAATCTTGATTCTCACATTCTTAAGATGTTTGTTCTTTTTTAAAGGTTCAATATACTTCAGACAATATTGTATTCTGGCACACCGGAGAGAAATAGTAAGTCGAATCCACTGAAATGCACTTTAATTCTACACGAAATAAAAAAGTCGGTATTAACTTTTTATATTTGTTGATTATAACAACATTCGAAAAAAACTCAAACTCGATTTTTAGGACTCTTTTCGTGGTATATGCTCTCGAACACAAGAGAATCATGTTAAAGAAAAGGAGATTATCATTTTTAATTACTTCAAACTTATCTCGGAACGCTTTATTACCATAGTCTGAAATAGCACTTTTGTGTTTCACTTTCCCCTGTGTACTTTGTCAGTATTTTGTTTATTCGACATATACGAATAGGTACATAATTTTTTTCAAAAATGTTGTACAATATATATATATATATATATACCCTTTCATACTGCGTATCTATTACTCTTTGACACTCCGTGTAATAAGTGCTACTTTTACACACGATTACTAACGCAAGCGTACGCAAAATTGCCACTCATCGAACGTAGTATAAAAAAATAATGTTCGACACAGGCGATAAAAATGATTCTCACACTCGTGCAAGAATCATTTTTATCGCACCAGTATCGAAGTGTACTACAAAAAAAACACCAGTTTCTCATATTACGGTCAACGGTATTAACATCGTATCCACATAGCAACCATATTTATTTATCACTCCGCGAAGCAACTTCCAATTACGTTTATGAACTACCCCGCGCGCCTAACGCACTCGCCCACAAACGTCAAATAAAAAGCGTTTTCATTCCGCACGGTCAAACACTGCACCCCCGCATCTCCATTTTCCACCGTTTCCAATCGTTCGGATTTCTGTTTTTCGCCGAGTACACGTCTCTATAACGCGCGAGCGCGCGCTCTTTTTTTTTTCACCGCGCCGCGGGCGTTGCCTATTTTTTGCCTCCGCTGCGTTCGCCGACAACAAGAAAAAAAAAAAAAAAAACGAGGGGGACGCGCATTTTATTTGCCTTTCGCAGCCCGCACGCGTTCGGACCTTTCGGTCTCTCTCTCTCTCTTTTTTATTTCTTTCGAAATCGCGCGATGCTCTCTTTTTTGTTCGCGGTGATCGTGCGTGAGAATTTTACGCTCGGCGCGTCAAGGAGAGAAAGAGAGAGAGCGTTTTGTGCGAAAAGTGTGCTTTTCGCGTGGGTGCAGAGATGAGTTTCTTTTGACGGGAAATGTGACAGTTGCTAGGTTTTCGTGAATGTTTTCGTTTGAATGTTTAGTTGCGCAAACTGAATAATGTTTTTGAAACTGGCGAGTGGTCTGTGTGCATTTGGGTGTGAGCGTGGCGAACGAAAATTTGGTGTTTATTTTAATTTAGCGTGGTTTTGATCGTATGTTTACTTAGCATAGTTTGATGCGAATTTTCGTCGTATTTTAACTGATTTTATAATTACAGTGTTATTGCCAACTTGCATTATTTACATGCCTTTTTGGAAATTTTAGAGAAGTAGCTGATGCTAATTAAATTTTTTTTATGAAATAGTTTACAAAATTATGATTAATGTTTCCTTAGCGTGAGAAACAAAAGTTAGCCTTTATTATTAATTTTTAATACGTTTTAACTGCAATAAAATTAACAATTTTATTATTAGTTAAGTAAACAAAAAATAGTACATTATATAAAAAGGAAATAGAGTCCAAGATGATTCCCAAGGGTGAGTTTACATAATACTAATCACCCGAGGGATTAATCGACTTTATTCCCGTGTTGCATATAGAACTTTATTCTAGAAAAGAAAGGGTAAGAACTAGAATTTACTGAAAATTTATATTAATATAGGAAGAAATAGATAAAAAAATAAGTAGATAAGAGAGAATCATATGCTACTTTTGTCACGCTTTGCAGGTCAATAAAGTGGCCATTACGGTTGAGTTGGGAATGCAATTTTATTTTTCGTAATTATATAATAAGTTGCATTGTAATGTTATTATATAGAATTATTAATATTTTTTGTAAAGTTCAAGAACAGCTTATAGTATATAATTATACAATAGAACACTGCTTCCTTGGTAAAGACGTGAATCACGATAAGACCAATCCTACTGTTCATTAAAAATTATTATGACTAACAATAATTTCTACCTTGTGTAAGGGAACTTTTACCGTCTTTTCCACGGTAAATTTTATTCTAAAGTTATTTCTTTGCACCCGGCCGTGCAAATGAAGTGAAATGAAAATGCATGATAATTTTCGTAAGATATTTCTTAAAATATAATTATCCATATCCATTAAAAACGAATTCGATCTTGTCATTTTTGTAAAAGAAAAATAATGTTTCTAATCATTATCACGCGTAATTATTTAAATGGTTATAATCTTTATACGAAATTCAGATACGCACTTTCATCATTTGTACGACAGTATTCTCAAGCGACATTTCGAACATTGAAAACAAGGCTTTAAGTACAAACTATTCTTAGTTTGAATTTCGCACGTAATTCATTATACATTGATACCTTTGAATGGCTACAATTCTCTAAATTTTGGCATCCAACTGGCCTCGCGTCTTCCAATTTACGAAGCTTCATAAAATAATAAACAAACTATTTCCACAATTCGATAAGAAAAAGTACCACCATAATCAAACCGCTCAATGAATTTCCATTCATCCTCATATTTACATACAACCAATCGCTCAATCCTCCCTCCAAAAAAAAGAAAAAAAAAACAACCTTAACCAAGAAACATCACACCCTTCCCCCCCATAAGCCATGCAAACCGAATTGGCGCTATATATAACCACGGACGAGAGGCCGTCGCTGAAAAAGCGTCGCTATTAAATCAAGCGTCAGCCACTTACAAGTGCTTCGAACATTTCGATTTCACGCTCCGTTTGTTCTCCCCGCCGCGCTCCCCTGGATTTTTACCCCATTACGAGATATCCGGCCGACCCTCGGGCTCGCGCGCGCCTCGATCATTCAATCGTCGGACAATCGTACGGCTCTCGCTCTCGCTTTCTCTCGGATTCGCACTCTCGCTCTATCGCATTCGCATATTTCTCGATTGATGTTGGTTGTATAATGTTCGAGGAATGAATGGGATTTGACTGGTTGTTGCCATAACGACTGGCTGTCTTGTTTTCTTCGTTTTTGGAAGGCGGTTGTAGGGGAGAGCAGGGATTGTAGGCACAATTTTGGAAATCGGGATCGTGCGTCAAAATAAGTAGATTGATAGAAAATAATTAGGTGGTATTATTTTTTCAGGAAGAACAATGTAAATTAAAAACTTATAAGCGTTTGAAGATTTTGTACTTTTCTTGTTACATAATACTGTAATGTCACGTAACGTCGTGACGTCAGGCGAATTTCAAATGAACATATATACTACAGTATTTGATTAATTTAAAAAATAAAAATTACGTCCTAATTTTGTTGACAATGACTACCAATATATAAAATAAAATGAAATAAAAAATGTATATTGTATAGTTTGGTGAATAATGCAATTTATTCAGTATGTTTCAAATAATATTATGTATAGAGAATGTGACAGTCACTCAATATACGTAAAAGTAAGGTATCTAATTTTATTTTTATAAATTTTAAAGCGCAAATAGATCACTTCGAGCATAGCTTATTGTGTAAACGAATTATAAACAACAATATAAGGTTTACGTCGATTTTAACTGAATCAGATACTCTCATTTTTATTTTTACACATTTTAAACTACAAAATAATCTATTTCGAGATTACTCTCAGGAAACTTCCAATTCATTCCTATATAGTTTTTGATCTTACATCTAGTCAACAACCTTAAACCTTGTCGTTGAAACCAAAAAATAGAGGGTAAAAAAAAGATTCAAATCAATTTTGAGTGAAACAAACATAAGTTTTATTTCTTCAAATTCCGAAATGCAAAACAATCACTTCCGCTTCACTTGCGGTAAACTTCCGGTTCACTTCCGAATACTTATTGAACCATTATATACTTTACGTTGATAGTAAAAGAATTAATACTGATTCAAGACAATTTTAACAGACAAATCAACACACATGGAGAGAAATATAAAATATAAGAATAGCTGTTTCAGACACGCCAATATATAAACCACATAGAAAAATTCGAAACTCCTTTTAAAAGAAGCAGTAGCTCCTTTCTTTTTATAGTGCTACTTTCTTTCTAGAAGCTAAATTAACTTAACCTCAAAATCTAAGACCTCAACTTAAAAAAGAAGTAGTAGCTACGTTTTTTTGCAAGCTATTGTAACTTGCCACGTGACTACTAAGATAGACTTTTCTTTTGAGTAGAATAACGTGCGTTTGAGTGGAATAGGCTTTTTATTTCTCTCCGTGCAGACAAACGGACATGAATTTTCACAATAGTAATAATAATAACAATGGTAATACTGGTAATACTAATAATAAATTCTTGCGCGCACTTTCATCGACGGTGTTGGCAGCAGTGGCTTCGGCGGCGGCAGCAGAGACTTCCGTAACTCCGGCGGTGGTGTTACTTTATAATATGGAAAGACAACTAATTAATGACCGAAATTAATTGGAATTTTGAAAAGAATAAATTTTACAATTTGGGCACTTCAGAAGGGTGAGCGTGTCACTTACTGTGCACTTGTTTTCACTTTTTTAAGCATAATAGAATGTAGAACTGTTATTCAATACCCTTTGAGGACGATAATCAGTACAGTAAATCTGGTAAAAAATATTCGAATTCAAGGCACCGTAAATGAGACATAGCAACTCACTCACACACACACACACACACACACACACACACACACATACACACACACACACACACACACGCGCGCGCGCGCGCACACGCGAATACACATACACACACACACATGCATCAATCCATGCAGATATTTCCTAAAAACAGTGTATTAAAATGCCTAAGGTGTCAAAGCATATTTCTAAAACATTTTTGCAGAAGAATTTTTCACCGTTACAAATATATCTTCTACCCTTCAAAATTCCTCTTACTTAATCCAAAAACTGCAGTTGCACCGAGTACCAAAGCCATGAGAATGACGATGAACATTTCAATACGCATGACTAGTTTTCTCTTTCAGTTACCTCCTCAGCTAATATCACGGGTTTACTTTTGCAATTCACTTGTACGCGTACGGTTTTATATAGTACTTGACTTGGCTATTTGCATGATACAAATGCAAGAAGAATTAGAGATCGATGAACTTATTTCTTCCTCGATGTTTATCAAATTGCACACATGTACGCTTACAGAAATACATTAATCAACCTGCGCGTACATTGAATCATCAAAGAAAAACAAAAATTATAATTAATATAGTCTTGAAAACATGTGTACAGGTGTATGCAGTGCTCAATTCCATCTCAAATCAGGCAGGCAATATTTTTTTACAACTCAAAATTCAATGCGCATGAATCTACAGTGAAGCTGCGGACATTGCCCCTTTTAGTGTCACAAATATTTCGGGAAACGTCCGAGTGAAAATTAATGCATTAAAATTTTTTAAACTACTTTTCCATTTTAGTTAAGCAATTCAGTGTACAAAGTAATTATCACATGTGTATTGGTTTTCTATGTTTCTAGGGTTACTGAATTAAAAGTAATATTAGATTTTTTTAAATTCCAATTAAATTAATAAAAATTTAATTAAGTTTAGTAAAAACCTCAACTTAGGTTTTTTTGGATTGCTAAATTTAATCCTTCGTCCGCTAGCTGGGTAATTTTTGACCAAATTTATGCGATATAAGAAGAAGAGCAGGCGTACAAACAATTAAAACATTTAGCTTTAAAAACCATAGGAAAATGTAGTTTAGGCCTAGATTATACTCTGATTTTACTCTGATTAACTCTGATTTTACTCTGATTAACTCTGATTTCACTCTGATTAACTCTGCTTTTACTCTGATTAACTCTGATTTTACTCTGATTAACTCTGATTTTACTCTGATTAACTCTGATTTTACTCTGATTAACTCTGATTTTATTCTAATTTTTAAAAAATGAGTATCCTAACGGAACAGAGACCTAGACTAAAAAGACCCAGTTAGCGAACGATGGCTGCAAAAATAAGCTAACGGGCGGAGGGTTGAGTATGAACTCAGATTTTAAGAATTCATATTTTAATTTCTTGGCATTCACAAATTTCTGAAATTTAATTACAGATTTGAATTCAGCAACTGAAGAAAACTCCGTATATTCAAAGTCGAAACCAATGACCTCAAAAGTTTGTTTTATCATTGATAATATTTATTATTTAGATCATGAATATTACTTTGTTAGCCTTAAACCTACGAAACTTTTATTTTTCGCTACAGTCACCTTAATTTTATACAAATTTAGGGTACTTAGCCCAAATACTGTGCCATGAAATCAACTCATTTAGATAAGTGTTTATCAACCATAAAATTACCTTGCCTTATTTACTATTACTATAAAATGATATCGGTTCTTTGGTCCTTTCTATACATAAGGTAAATATTATTTTGACAAAGATGGTAACATTTTATAAAGATTTTTTGAAAACTGAAAAAATATATATTGTACGTATTACTGTACTCTATCAATGCCTATTGTCATAATACTGAGCCTTGTTTATAATTCTGTGCCCCGATTTCTGTGTCTGCTTCAAAACTAACCTTTTGAACACTTTCTTTTTATAAGTTTTTATTAGTTTATTATTCTGTGGGTAATTAGTAAAATAAAAAGTAATATTGAGGCATTAACGTTCATATTTGCAAACTATTTAGTAGTAGTAACAACAACACGCGGCAGCTATAATAATATTGTTAGGATGGCGAAAATGCGCGTGTGATAGAGCACACTAATAATTCTACCAGTTTCCGAAACAATACTCTGAATTTCAAGTATGTTAAATATAAGCATATCAGAAAGTTTTTTGTGCATTTTGAACTTAAATTGATCATTGAAATGTGATTTTATTAACAGATACATACATTTCAAATTGTGAAAGGAAGTCAAAATAGACGTTTTTCATCGCGTTCCATGCGCATACAATTTTTTCAAAGGCTTTTCTATCACATTTTTTTATATTTTTGACACACAAATAGAAACATTGTATGGTTCACGACTTACAATTTCTCTTTTATTTTAGTATCAGGGATAACAAAAAACATTTAAAAAAGACGTAAAGATGTACTGCTTTTAAACCTTTTTTTAACTGATTGGGGATCTTATTTTTAAATGTGAATTTTATAAGAAAATTAAAACATACAAAAGTTTTCAAATGTGAATGTAATTAATATTATCGAACTATCTTATCAAAAAAATTAAACCTCATGCGCATGGATCATCATGAACATAGAAATACGTATGTGGAGAAAATGCATTTAAGTTTTTATTTTCTAAGTTACATAAGTAACTAGTTTTAGAGTTATGATATCTATGAGATCATAAATTTTCATTTGATTATAAACTATAATATAACCCAATAAGAAAAAACGACTTTTTGAGTGATTTTGGGTATAGAACCACCTTCAAAACTGAGTATTACTACTGTTTTGTAAGCTTCCTCCTTTCTCAGAAATGAATTGTCAGACATGAAAAAGTGAATTATTTTTAGTCTAAATTTGTTTCTAATAAATATAATTTTATAATATCAATAATATAACGATTAAATTATCAAATTACGACCCTTTGGGAGTTGGAAAATAAAACATAAAATAAGAAAAACCTTATATAGCGGAAGTTACCAATATATATGTATTTCTATGACTAAAATAAAAGGAAAAAATAGAACAAAAATGAAATCCTTGTATGGGCGTCCTTAAACCTGGCCATCCCTTACGATATCCGTCCAGATAGTGTACCAGGTAATCTCCCTCAAAGGGGGATTTTAATCTTAAAATAATATAATATGTGTTCGAAATTTCTGGTGTTAGCGAGCAGAGCGAGCAGGAGAAAAATCCCCTCAGTGTATCCAATCGTTATACTTTTTTAAGAAGAATTAGTGCAGTATGTAACAAGGGCAAAAAGTCGAATATTTTTCCCGCGGGTGAGTTTACAGCTCGCAGTATCACCCGAGGGAAAAATCGAGTTTTTTCTGGAGTTACATATAGTACTTTATACCCATCTCAAGGGTGGCCACTTTTTGACTTGGAAAGCGGGACTAATGGACTGTTAAAAGACAATCGAAAATCAGGGTTATTGGTAGAACTTGATGAAATAAAGGAATTTTGACTATGTTCTAGTGAAGTCACTTTTTTCCCTAAGAAAAAAATTACTTTTTTCCCGCAAATCCGGGTAAAAAGTGATTTGCGGGCAAAAAGTGTAATTTTACATATCTTTATTTGACGCTGTTACATTTTTATTATAAAATTTTAAAAATATCTAAAAAATATCATTGACAAAGCTGCGGCTTTCGGTCAACTTGCTTCTGTGCTTATGGTATCCATTCGGTTGTGGGCGCGGTGCTGTAGGTGTTGGGGGCAGTGGCCGGTCCGGCGGTGGTGGTAATGCTTTGAAATTTAGAAAAATAATTAGTTAATAGTCAGAATAAATTATAACTTTGAAAATAGTATAGTAGTACTAGTATTGCACTTTCACGAACGTTTTATGACTAAACAATTAACTTTTTAACGTTTTGCACGGGTCTAAGCTATCCTCGAAGTTTATTACAGCTATATTTCCATATATTGTTTTCTCCTTAATATCACAAACTTATTTTTATATTTAAATCGCAAAATCATACCGTTCCTGAATCCCAATTTTCAATATTTTCAGGATTAAATTTGATTCAAGCCATAAGACTTGTAACAAGGCAAGATGCATGTTGCATAGCCGAGAAGAATGAAAGTTACAACATTGAGTGTGCATTCATTTAAGGAAGTAGTTCCAAAATTTTTTTGACATCGCGACTTACGGGAGGTTTTCATGATTGGACAAGGCCACAAAATAATTTAGATTATTGAGTAAAATTACTATCAACATTCAATTCATATAAATTTAACTCCCAAGCAAAAAATCAATGTCACAGACTACAAATTAATTAATAAAATTAAAAATATGCGAGAACCGAATGAAAAGGAAATCAAAGCATTCTTTAAGCATACTAAATAATTTACTAAATTTAACAATATTAAAAATATAGGAATTATTTTATTAAAACAATAACAGTGGAAATTGAGTTGAACGAGTCTTATAAACCATTTATGTTTAATATTTTAAACGTTTTTGAAGAGCTCATCGTTATTATAGTTCGCAATATCAACCTGTGTTCGACAACACAAATTAAGATTGAAACCATAACAATCCTAAAATGTTGAATACCTAAAATATATTAGTATACGTCCAATTATAATCGAATAACGTAATACGCCAGTTCTTTTATGTTATATTGCATTGGGTTAAACGTAAAATATACTATTAATATATCTGTAATTTTCATAGCAATAAAATCTGAGATTTCGTTTGGAAATTACTATCTGTAATTCTTGTCCAAAACTATACTATCTGAGATTTCGCCTGGAAAAAAATACTACATTTGATATCATACGGTAAGTATATGAAACCATCCGTATGGTAATACTTTTTCTGTCCGAGGTCTAAGTTATAGTTTTGAGTGGAAATTACAGATAAAATCGTTTCTAAGGGAAAACTCAGAATCTAAGGTATACTCGCCACCCTCCATATCTGCTCGAACGAAGTGAAATGGTTTTTTTTATGGCAAAAATGTTTCTCTTGGTATGTAGATTGTATGTGAATTTTTTCAGATTTTTTGAAACCCTTAGGTTAAACGTTTATCAAGGCTAAATATGAGCATGTAGTCATGTTTTACATTTTTTAGCGAATTTCAACCCCCATTTATTCAATAAAATAAAATCTCTTCAAAAATTATCATCAAAGAAACTTTTAGCAAATTACCTGAATATATTTATGTGAGTGTGTGCGTGTGTGGGTGCATGCGTGCCTGCGTGCGTGCGTGCGTATGTGTATGTTATATAGATATAATTTTTAGGTTAAATTCAAATGTCAATTCATATGTTCATAGTCAATAGTATTTAATCTATTATTGCTATAATAGGTGAAATGCTATTTAATAGTAACAAATTGAATAAAATCTTCAGACAGCTTATTGCCAATTGACAAACTGTTACAGATGCTCTTTGTGGCCTTGCTTTTGAGTGTACATCAGTACGTTTTCGGAATTATTAAGATTCAAAAGTTAAAGATTCCAGATTTTTGCTCGTACACTATTATAGCATATTTTCTAAATAAATAAATTTTAAAATAATAAAGAATGACAATTCTGTAGTAAAAAAAATACTTACGTGGTCGTGGTGTCCGGACCGGTGCCGGATGATGCCTTACTTCCCTTTTCGCAAAAGCTACATTTGCACAGAACGCCAATACGACGAAAATGGCGAATTTCGTTAAAAGTCTCATGACACTGGTTTACTTTCAGTTACGTAATGTGGTAAAACACAATTTACTTTTAATATCCAGTTGCGCTCGTATGGCTTTATATATTTATTAACTTGTTAATTCTAGTATACTGCATGATAAGTACTTTAATTATTCATTTGTATAATCACTCAAGAGGAAAACTAAGGCTCGAATTGTTTCTTCAGCTGTGTTTATCAATTTCAGCATACGCAAATGTAGACCCATGAGTACTGCTTTATATAGCAGGACCGCCACAAAAAACGTCCTTGTTTCTTCCGGTAGGGCGTGATGAAATTTTCTTTTCATAAAGTATATAAAAGTAGAAGAAAAGACCTTTAATTTGAGTTTTTGTTTTTGTTGAAAACGGATGGTCCAGTGCAAAGTCATGACCAATTGAAAATAGGGTAATAATTCGTAATAAATCTTAGATTCTGCAAAAAAATGGAAAATTCGTCCGTTTTTACCCTGTTTTCAACGAATTATTACCCTATTTTCAATTGGTCATAACTTTGCACCGAAAAATCGCCGGCCTTTTCTTCTATTTTTATATACTTTATGGAAATATAGTTTTCCACCCTTGTTTGCACAGTTATTAACTGCACAGTAAAACTCTTTTCTTTTTCCTATGTATAAGAAATCGTACCTTTATCTCGTACAGGTAGGTTCATTATAGAAAGCACTACAAGGGTTCACGTAGAGAATTAAAAAAAAAAGAATAAATAACCTTGGTAATCTCCAATACGCATACAGTGATAACGGGTTAATAAAATACAGTTTAAATTATAAAACTGAATTGATTCAGAATTTAAAAAAATTATGGTTAAGGTTTACACTTGTACTTAATTTATATGTTCGAAACCGCAGTGATCGCTATTTAAGAATTTACTCATATAGGATTACAAAAAGAAAAAAAATTATAAAAACAAATAATTAAACAATACCTTGTGGTTCTAACATAAGAAGAAATACTGTTTGGGGTTAATAGTTAAACTGCAAATTTTGTAAAAGTAAATTACACGATTTATTGTTTATATCAAAATAATGTATTTAAACCCTGAAATAAACAAAATGATAATTATGGTGTATGCATAGCTTATTTTTGGTCAAAATCAATATATTATTTACTGAACAGATAATCAATATCTGTTAAGATTTTAATAATTTATTGACAATTATCAAAATTAGATTACTTTTTTAATATTTATAAAAATCACCAAAGTTCCAACTACAAAATTCCTCTACAAAGATGAAAATAAAAAAAATAGGAAAATAAATTTTAAATGTTAACCAAATCCGGCATTATTTTTACTGTGTAAATGAGTGTATTTATTAATGCACGCAGGCATACACATATATTTGTAAATTAAATACCAATAAGAAAAAAGGTCAGTTAACTTCTTATAAAAACAGTCGGATCCCTGGTAGAAAATTACTCAACCAAAATGGCCTGTCTGCTGATTATTGGTCAATTTTTTTGACAATATTGACCTACGGTTAGTCAATGGTTGGTCAACTGTGCTAATATAAATCATTACAAATATTTTCATTTGTGTCCTTCATCTGTATAAATAATTGAACATTTTAAATATAAATTAAGAAGAACAATAAAAATAATAAAAAATACAAATATGTAAAAAATGATTATATTGTGAAAAGTACCTAAGGTCGAGTCACGGGAACTGATAACCCGGGGACTGAAATTACGCGGAAACTGCACTGCTCTTATACACAGGGATATCTCGGGGACTATCACGCTCCTATACTAAATACACATTGCAGTCCCCAAGAATTTTGGTCGCTTGTTCAGTCCCCGCGACACTTCTCTTCCCAACAACCGCCTTCAATCATGACAAAGAAAGTTACCGAATTATTAATATTATTGGACGAAAGGGAAGATTTTTTAAAAATCACTGGAGTTCCACCTGAAAGAGCACTTATGCAATTTTTCCGTAAAATCGAGAATAAAATAACTAAAACCTAATTATTCATGCTAAAAGAAGTTTTGGCAATTAATTATATTACTTGAATTGAAAGTCAGTTGCGTCCTAAACGGCAAAAATGTATTTCTCATTAGATAATAGTCGTATACGTCAAAATTTTGACTTAAAACTGTCTATATTTGGACATTTTTAATAACCTCAGTCTATGATGATTGTTCAAAAACTAAAATTATTTTGAATTTTTTTTCCAAATAGTATCAACAAAAAAATTGGCTCCCCATAGGATATCAAAATATGGAAGTTATATAAATATCTGTAATGCATCGCTTTACGAACATTTCAAATGGGATCTCTATAGTTTGATGTAAGTTACCTCAGGTAATATAAGTTATAGGTACTTGTACGCACTTTTGTATGAAAGCTGGCATAAAGACCTTTAATTTGCGTTGTCGCAGCACTTCTAAGGATATTCTAGTCAAATGTTATGCTCATTTGAAATTTATTGAAAAAATTAGGTGGTAAATAGTAGACAGCAAATACGAGCCGAACTTTCTTCAATATTTTGCAATCTCCCATTTACCACCTAATTTTTTCTATATATTTCAATTGAGCATAACTTTTGACCAGAATGTCCTTA
Organism: Gastracanthus pulcherrimus; assembly: GCA_949152435.1. Lineage (NCBI taxonomy): Eukaryota > Metazoa > Arthropoda > Insecta > Hymenoptera > Pteromalidae > Gastracanthus > Gastracanthus pulcherrimus. Next base: position 5,897,986 of record OX424572.1, read on the forward strand.
GACGTGCAGCAACAACGCAAATTAAAGGTCTTACATGAAGTATAATTAATTGCTAAAACTTTTTTTAGCATGAATAATTAAGTTTTAGTTATTTTATTCGCGATTTTACGGAAAAATTGCATAAATGCTCTTTAAAAAACCTTAAATTCGAGGTAACCACCTTTAAAAGATAACGTTAAGCACCCAGCTTGCAGGAAACTTATTTTTTTGGCAAATACCAACTTTTTAGAGGCTTACTTTTGATGTTTGAAAACGTTTTGATTTGCACGGTACACGGTACTCCAATAAATGCAAGATTCACAGTTCACAGGGCTGTCTGTGTCCAAAAATATCCGCGCAATGGCCGCTCCTGTATCACTTTGAGTCATTTCCCCCCGTGTCGG